>PVJD01005973.1:0-13371 GCA_004026545.1 Mormoops blainvillei
TGAAGGGTCCCAAATTCAAGATGCCTGAGATTAATATCAAAGCTCCCAAAATCTCCATGCCTGATGTTGACCTAGATTTGAAAGGACCCAAAGTCAAAGGAGATTTTGATGTGTCTGCCCCTAAGATTGAGGGTACTTTCCAAGGCCCAGAAGTAGACCTTAAAGGTCCAGGTTTGGATTTTGAAGGCCCTGATGCCAAACTCAGTGGCCCACATTTGAAGATGCCATCATTGGACATATCTGCCCCTAAAGTAACTGTTCCTGATGTGGATTTGCATCTTAAGGCACCCAAAATCGGGATTTCTGGCCCCAAATTAGAAGGCAGAGAACTGGAACTTAAGGGGCCTAACGTTGATTTAGAAGCTCCAAACTTAGATGTACACATGGAGAGCCCAGATGTTAACATTGAGGGACCGGATGTTAAAATTCCCAAATTTAAGAAACCCATATTTGGCTTTGGGGCAAAAAGCCCCAAAGCTGACTTGAAGTCACCTTCGGTCGATGTGACTCTTCCTGAGGCAGAACTGAATGTTGAGGCTCCTGAAATGAGTATTGGTGGCAAGGGCAAGAAAAGTAAGTTTAAAATGCCTAAAATTCACATGAGTGGTCCTAAAATTAAAACCAAGAAACAAGGCTTTGATTTGAATGTTCCTGGGGGTGAAATTGATGCCAGTGTCAAGGCTCCTGATGTAGATGTCAGTGTTGCTGGGCCGGATGCCACACTTAAAGTCGATGCAAAATCTCCGAAAACAAAGAAAACTATGTTTGGAAAAATGTACTTCCCAGATGTGGAATTTGACATTAAATCACCCAAATTTAAAGCAGAGGCCCCCAAAATGGATGGTGAAATCCAGGCCCGTGACATTGATATTTCTTCACCAGGGATGAATGTGGAAGGTCCTGACATCAAGCTGAAGGTGCCAGGTGTGGCCGTCTCAGGGCCCAAAATAGAGGGCGACTTGAAAGGCCCCAGGGTGCAGGCAAATTTGGACGCACCTGATGTCAACATTGAAGGCCCGGATGCTAAAGTCAAAGCACCATCTTTCAACATTTCTGCCCCCCAAGTCGCCATCCCTGATGTGAACGTTAGCTTGAAAGGACCAAAGATAAAGGGTGATGTTCCCAGTGTGGGACTGGAAGGACCAGACATAGATCTGCAAGGTCCAGAATCGAAAATCAAGTTCCCCAAGTTTTCAATGCCCAAGATTGGCGTCCCTGGTATGAAAATGGAGGGCGGGGGAGTAGAGACCCATGCCCAGCTGCCCTCGCTCGAAGGAGGCATGAGCTTACCAGCTGTTAAGCTTGAAGGGCCTGATGTGTCTCTGAAGGGGCCAAAAGTAGACTTGCCTTCAGTGAACCTCTCTATGCCAAAAATCTCTGGACCTGACCTTGACCTGAACTTGAAAGGACCAAGTTTGAAGGGAGACCTGGCTGTCTCTGGTGACATTAAGGGCCCTAAAGTATCAGTGGGTGCCCCTGATCTAAGCTTAGAGACACCTGAAGGTGGTTTTAAGCTTCCTCAAATGAAGCTGCCCCAGTTTGGCATCTCCACTCCAGGGTCTGACTTGGACATTAATGTCAAGGGGCCACAGGTTACCGGAGAAGTAAAGGGGCCAGGCATGGACGTGAACCTTGGCGGATTCAACTTGAAAGGGCCTCAGATCTCTGGCCCTCATATCTCAGCACCGGATGTGGACTTGAACTTGGAAGGACCAAAAGTGAAAGGGAGCCTTGGGGGCATTGGTGAGATAAAAGGTCCCTCTGTTGGAGGAGGCCTTCCAGGGGTCAGTGTCCAAGGCCTAGAAGGGAACCTCCAAATGCCTGGAATTAAGGCCTCTGGATGTGACGTGGAGCTGCAAGGTGTGAATGTGAAACTCCCCACCGGGCAAATTTCTGGCCCTGAAATCAAAGGCAACCTGCCAGGAATAGGTGTCCACGGGGCCGCTCCCGACATTGGCATGAAAGGGCCTTCATTTCATACGGCACCTCCCGAGTCTGATTTTGGTATCAGCTTGAAGGGCCCGAAAATCAAAGGAGGTGTGGATGTTTCAGGGGGTGTCAGTGCCCCAGATGTCAGCCTGGGGGAAGGGCATATGAGTGTTAGAGGTTCCGGGGTTGAGTGGAAGGGACCCCAGGTCTCCTCTGCTCTCAACTTGGATGCTGGGGGACTTCATTTCTCAGGACCAAAAGCAGGAGGAGGTGTGAAAGGCCAGATTGGACTCCACGGTCCTGGGCTGAGTGTGTCTGGGCCTCAAGGTCACTTGGAAAGCAGATCTGGAAAAGTAACATTCCCTAAGATGAAGATCCCCAAATTCACCTTCTCTGGCCGTGAGCTGGTTGGCAGAGAAGTGGGGGTGGATATCAACTTCCCCAAAGCAGAGGCCAGTGTCCAGCCTGGTGCCGGAGAGGGCGAGTGGGAAGAGTCCGATGTAAAACTTAAAAAGTCTAAAATCAAAATGCCCAAGTTCAATTTTTCCAAACCTAAGGGGAAAGGTAGTGTCACCAGCTCACCAGAAGCGTCCATCTCAGGGTCCAAAGGTGACCTGAAGAGCTCAAAGGCCAGCCTAGGCTCTTTGGAGGGAGAAGCAGAGGCTGAAACATCTTCGCCCAAAGCCAAGTTCTCCTTATTTAAAAGTAAGAAGCCACGACACCGCTCCAATTCCTTCAGTGATGAACGGGAGCTCTCCGCGCCTTCCACCCCGACCGGGACTTTGGAGTTTGAAGGTGGGGAAGTGTCGCTGGAAGGTGAAAAAGTCAAAGGGAAACATGGCAAGCTGAAATTTGGTACCTTTGGTGGTTTAGGGTCAAAGAGCAAAGGTCATTATGAGGTGACTGGAAGTGATGATGAGGGAGGCAAGTTACAGGGGAGTGGAGTGTCCTTGGCCTCTAAGAAGTCCCGACTGTCCTCTTCTTCTAGCAATGACAGTGGGACTAAGGTTGGCATCCAGCTTCCCGAGGTGGAGGTGGTAGTTTCCACAAAGAAAGAGTAGCAGGCCTTTGTGTACATATATGTATAAAAAGACATCAGCCTCGGGTGTGTTTGTATATAACCTCCAAAGAGAAACACGCCGACAGCCTCAGCAGTAATGCAAAGATCTGGCCTCTGCCAGTGGCAGGTGCTGACAGGCCGACCGCCTTTAAGCTCCTGGAGCTTTACAGATAGGCAAAGAGCTCCAAGTTCGACCAGCCCTCATGCAGAGCCAGCAGTATTTGCCTGAAGATTTCAGTTGTTGTTGTTGTTGTTGTTGCATTGTACGCTGAGAGCTCCTGTTTACTACGCAAGCTTTTGTGTTTATTATCCTCATTTTTACTGAACATTGTTAGTGTTGGGGTAATGGAAACCCACTTTTTCATTGTAATGATGACTTTGGGGGCTTTTGTTAGTAAGGGGGGGTGGGGTAGAAGGCAGTAGAGGGGGCCAGACCTCCATTTTCTCCTAAAATTGGATCTACTCAAACAATAAAACACCCAAAGATGGCCAAGAGGAGTTGGCAGACTGGGTGTGTGGGTGTTTGTTTGTTTGGTTTTTTTTTTTTAGAATTATCTTTAGCATTGCTTTTTTCCCCAGGGGTGGTGGTCCCAGCCAGTGTGGTGGGCTTACAGTGAGAGGGAGTTAGAAACTGTCTGCAAATTGGCCAACCCACTAGCTCAGCGCGAGGGGCTTCCATTCTGTGTGTTGTAAGAGAAACGTTTTCTTTGTGGCCACCATTTTCCTGATTAGTTCTGATTTCTTGTAACAAATGTTATCATGATTAAGAAATTCTCCCGCACTTTAATGGCAACTTAATTAAGAATGTAAGAAAATCGATGCTGTCAAAGGCAAATAAAGCTGTCTATTAACTCTGATGTCTCGTGCCTTTGCATTGTGCGTTGAGAGGAGGAAGCTTGAGGAGGGTGCACACCGGCTCTGAGAGTTCACACTGGATCCACCCAGTGGCGTCGCTGGTTTTATGAACGGATAACGAGAGGGGTTCTTGGCTTCTTGATTCTCATGGTCAGGCTGGCCGCGCCATTGAGAGGCTTGGTATGCCGGCAGCCCAAGCCTCAGGACCCACTCATCAACTTCGCCACCTCAGATAAGACACAATTCAAAAATGGCTCTAAATTGGTAAAACAATACAGATGCGAATTTAAAAAAAAGGCCTGTTGGAGTGGCCGGAAGGGATCTATCTGGCTGTGAGTCATAGACCTGCCATCTAATCCTGACTTGGCCGCAGCTTTGCCGGATGGTTTCAGGTTACCTGCCCTGTCTGGGCCTCGGTTTCCTCTTTGAAATAAGTAAGGGCACTGGTCTCATATTAGACCTCTCTGTGGTTCCTTCTAGTCCATTTTAGCGCTAAACTTTATGACAGATCTCTTCTGAGCGAAGTCCCCTTTCAATTTCCAACTCTGCAGACAACACGTGGTGGGGGAGCCTTATAGAAAGAGGCTGTTAATGTTGGTCACTGCTGGGCAGAGTGTAGTGCCCTCACACACCAAAGCAAAAAGACCAAGCCGTTCCCCTCACTGCTCCCCAGAGCCGCCGCCTTTCTGCCTATGGAGGAAGCTCTCCCATGACCCTCAGACCAGATAACAGCTGCCACCCTATCCCACCCTCTCCAGTGCAGCTTGTGAGGGGTTTCTGTATGTAGCAGTGGGGTCTGCCCAGAGTGAACTCCACCTGCCCTTGCTTGGATTTCAGATGAGTATCTGCCAGCTCCGTCCATTCATTCCCACCTCCGTCCATTCATTCCCACCTCAGCCAGCATGGCCCATGTCCCTGGGGGCATTGGGGCTGTTGGTTTTGGAAAACAATAGGTAACAAGGGAGGTGTTTGTCCCCTCATTGCTTTCTTAAGATGACAACTGCTTTTGTGAATTGGGCCACCCACTGAACCCTCCTTGAGCCTCAGTTTCCCTGCCCACAAAATGGAGATAGTGTCCATAGGGTCAGAGTCCCCTTGGGCGTTTGGGCTGTCCACTGTGCAAGGACACCCCACTCACAGATGTAGCGTTCACGGCATGGCCACGTGTTATTTCATGGAGAGCATGAGGGTGGCCGTGGAGTCCAGGAGTGAGAGCACTCACACACCTACTGGCACACATGACCCTGCACACCTGCCTTCTGTCCCAACTGGGTCTACACTCCTCGGAGGGGGCTTTCACTGAACCATAGCTTAAGCCCAATTCCTGATCCTCAGTTCTGAAGCTGACAGGTATGTAGAGAGGGACAATGTGTATGCTTCCTGAGGCGTGTCCCTGGTGTCTGGAGGATGGGATGAGTGGGTGACAGTGGCGTGCACTAGCGTACCCAGCTGGGGGTGGGGGATGCCCGCTGGGATGCTGGAAAGATGCCCTGGGCAGAACTACCCAGGCCACCCAATAATTATCAGTTAAGCGTGTGTGTTTTAAGCTTGAAAAAGGGGTGATACAGGCTTAGTTAGTAATGGCCCCCAGTGTTCTTTCATTCAGTAAGTATTTTTTGAGTCCCGCTTGCCTCAGAATCCTCCTCTGCTGAGCTCCACAGACCAAATGATGTGGTGGTTGTGGGAAACTGGAATGCTTTTTACTTATTTTTTTAAAAAAGATATTTATTTATTTATTTTTAGAGAAAGAGGAAGGGAGGGAGAAAGAGAGGGAGAGAAACATCAATGTGTGGCTGCCTCTCGCACAGCCCCTACTGGGGACCTGGCCTGCCACCCAGGCATGTGCCCTGCCTGGGAATCAAACCAGCGACCTTTCCCTTTGCAGGCCGACACCCAACCCACTGAACCACACCAGTCAGGGCTGGAATGCTTTGACCCCTAGAAATGTACATGAGTAAATGATACTTAGATACTTCTGCTGGAAACCCTAAGGATGATGATAGTTCCCTGCCTCTCGAGATGCGATCTCACTGTCTGGGACAGTCAGGGGCTGGTGAGTAAGGTGGAAAAGGAAGATGCTAACTGGCCATTCAAACAGGAGAAGCGTTTCAGCTGCCCTCTTCCTACATCAGGCCACAGGACAGGAGCCGCACTCCTGCAGGGACCGTTAGCACTGGGTTGCTGCAGGAGGGGTGTGAGAGACCGCGGAGGGCCCACCCCAGCTGGCTTTCTCCGCCCGTCTGCCTGCCCACTCTCAGTTCCCCTTTTCTTCTGTTCCCGCTGACACCTTCACCACCCCCCGCCTTCTCTGTCCCTGCTAAGGATGGTCCAGGTTAGTCCCCCGAAGTCCTGCGGGGTCCAGATTCGTGAGGTTTAAACACTGAGGTCCTAGTTTCTGTGGGAGCAGCATCAGGAGACGGGGAAGGAAGTGTCCCGTACGGAGCAAGAGCAGGGACTGCAGCCTGACACTGCACTTCGCTTTAGGCAGTGTCACTGTGTATGGAAAGTGGTGTGGGTAAAGGGACATCTGGAAAATTGAATTATTTTGCAATGCATCACGTGCTCACAAATAGTAGTAAGTATTTTTCATCAACTCGAACTCGTTTCTGAACCCGTCAGGCTCCTTACAGGAAATAGAATTCCACTAGAAGATTGTCCCGCCACAGGGATTTTAATAAGAGGATGTTTGTGGAGGGGTGAGCAGGGGCAAAGGAGCCAGCAAGGGGTGGTGAACCCTGCAGGGACAGTGGGAAGCTGGTACTACCCCTGGGCCTGATGGAGTCCAGGGAAGAAATGGTGCTCCCAGAACCCAGTGTGAGCTGGAGGCAGAGGAGGGACCACCAGCAGGAACTGTAGCTACGCATGCCTGCATGTGAGGCAGGAAGAAATACCCTGACCTTTCCTCTACTGTTAGGAATATTTTTGCTCTCTCTTTCTTGGAACTGCTTTCAATGTCATCCGTACATTAAAAAAATTACTTTCTTGGGGGGGGGGGGGATCTTCCTTTCTTGATTTTTGCAAAAAGCCATAAGACTGGGAAGATACTCCAAGGTTCCTAGGACAGAACCCTGAAAATCACACTGGCCTGGGAGTCGGTGGGATTAGATGTGACCTTGGACAAATTAAGATCCTTCTCAGCCTTGGCGTCCTCATTTGTGACACGGATAAGGCATGCATCCTCTATGGCCCTGGACAGTTTCCATAGTCTCTGATTTTTTCAGCCAGGCTGGTTAATTAGGTGAATGGGGCTGTTTCGGGTCAAAAGCAAGATGTGATTAGAATGTGCAACCAATTTTCCTGTGCCGTCGGTAAGCTGGATCAGATGCTTTGAGCAATGGCAGTATTACTGACACCTGCTAGGCCCAGTGGCCCAAAGCAAAAGCATAGCACCCACCAGGGCTTCACATGCTGCCAGAAGTTTGTCTCTCGCACCTTCAGGGTCTTACCTTAGCTCTCTGGTATCGCATGGTAGCTGTGACACGAACGCGACCCAGGAGATGAGGTTAAACGTGTAGCTGATATTATTTTTCCTTTTTTTAAGCTTATTTATTTCAAAATCAAGCCAACAGGGAAATTGCAAGAATAAGACAATGCTTATCCCTATATCTTTCACTTAGAGTTACCAATTTCCCTCGTTTTAATCTCTTTCTATACAGGGTCCGGCAGGAGTAACGCCTGTTTGAGTGTGGTTGGTAGGGTAATAATATGGGTGTAATAATTAATAGTTTGAATTTGAACATTTCACCTAAAATGTCATATGGTGTGCTTGAGTGTGATATTGTTATGTTACACGATTAGATGCTCATGATTTTGTAATAAAAAAAGGGGCATTATTTGTGCTGGACCCTGTATATCTATAGCTATATGTAATTATCATTATTTTTGCTGAATCATTTGAGAGTGAATTGCAGATACCAAGACCCTGTACTCCTAAATACTCCGGCACTCTGTATAGGCATTCTCTCACATCACCAGAGTACAACTATCAAATTCAGGAAAATTAACAGTTTTATTGTTATCTGACATATGGTCCATATTTAAACTTTACTAATTGCCCGACAGTTTCCTTACAGCAATGTCTTCTTTCCTATTTGGGCTTCAGTGCCTGTCCATGACCCCCCATGACACTTGGTTTTCGTGGTCACTTTAGTTTCTGTCATCTGGACGGTTCCTCAGCTTTCTCTTGCTACTCGGGACACTGACATTTTTTAAGTATATGAGGCCAGTTGATTTGAAAATGTCCCTCAGGCCGAGGTGGTCTGCTGTTTCCTCATGGTTAGATTCCGGTGATGCATTTTTGGGGATAGGAATACCATTGAAGCAGTTGTGGGGTCACTTCTCAGGACCCAAAGGACCTCGATCCCTTGATTAAGGAGATGGCCAAGTTTCTCCCTTGTAATCCCTCTGGAATTAACAAGTAAACTCAAGTTTTCAAGAAAGAAGTCCAAGTTTGGGCAAATGGATTTCGCAAGCACGCTTGAAACGGCACGTGTGCCTCAGCCTTGGCGCGCTCCCCCGCTCAGGGTTTGGAAAGTGGTGTTCTGGCTTTGGGGCTTTGCAACACAGAGCAGCCCTGTGTCTCTCCTCACGAGGACAAAGAATTCGGGGCATGAATGCTTGCCATAGGCCGAGAATGCCATGTGCTGTTTACCAGCCTCCGATGGCCCTGTGGCGTCGCTCCGGCAGGCACAAGTGCTTCGGAAGGCCCGGCGCTCCCAGCAGAGGCTGCCAAGGGCCACAGCAAATGTGGGGGGTGCATTCTGCTGAGGGGCGCGGATTTAGTTCCCATGAAAAGCCTCCGTTATTTTCCACCACAAGCTTGAGGCCTGGCCTTAATGGAAAGACTTCCCGGTGGTGGAGCCAGGGGTTGGAAAGGGTTAAGAATGAAAAGACCTTCTCTTTGGACAGGGTGTTCTAGTGCACACAGTGCTTTATCTCCTGAGATCTTGCATGGGGCTCTCCACTCCCCACTGGCAAGACAGGTACTGAAAGGTGAGGCAGGGAGAGGTGAAGCGACGGGTCTCACAGAGCTGGGCAGAGACGACTCTGCCCAGGTCAATCCAAGCCTTCCGATTAAGGAAAAAAAAAATTTTTTTTTTTTGTTTCTTCTTTCCCATGATGCCATTGCTGTTTTCCTGAGGAAGCTGGGTTTTTTTTCTGAGATTTTAGGAAATGGATGATGTCTTTTGAAATTGGCAGGGCCTTGACCTTTTAACAACATCCCAGAAGGAGTTAATTTGCAAAGCCTCTTTTCTCAATGAGCCTACGATCTGGTAGGGGAATAATAATGATAATAGTAATAACAGCTATCAGTTCTGCCACCGCCTAGCTGCGTGATCCTGGGCAAGTCATGGAACCTCTCTGTGCCTACGTTTCCTCGTCTATAAAATAGGGAGGACTTACCTCTCTCACAGCTGTGTGGGGAGGCTGATGTAAGTTAACACAAACAATGTGCTCAGTATATAATAAATACTGTCAGTGTTAGCTATTACTATCGAAAACTTACTTTGTGTTAGACGTTATATATGTATTGTGCATGCTTTATAGTTATCAACTTTGACAACACCCCACGAGGTGGGTATTATTTTTCTCACTTAACACAAGAAATTGAGGCTCAGAGAAGTTAAGAGACATGTTTAGGATCACACAGCTAGTAAACAGCAGAGACAGGACTCAGAAGTGGGCCCGACCTGCCTGAGAAGCCTCTGCTTTAACCCCCAGCGTTCAGGGAAGACTGTTAGTAACAGTTTCCAACTGTTCTCAAGGTTTGGAGGGGAGCGTGGGGAGGGCGTTCCAGTCCGAGGGGGCAGCAGGAGTCAAGTGTGCGAGTGAGGTGGGTGGGGCGGCTCAGCCGGGCGGGGCTCAGGGAGCAAAGGCACAGACAACTTAAGAGTGTAACTTGAGACTCCAGGCAGCTTGGCTGGTTTCCGGTCCAGTCCCGAAAGAAAAGGAAAGGCTCTACCAATCTGCTCACTGGGGGGATAGGGGGTGGGCTTCAGGCCCTACGCAAAGTGAACCCTTGGCCCCGGTTCAGCCTCCGCAGCTGCTGCCAGTCCCTCTGGCCAGGTGTCACCCTGGGTCTTTCCCCTCTCTTCCCTCTTCCGGGATGATCCAGGGTGAGGATAAATAAGGGAGAAACGTCAATTAAAGCATTTGCATTATACTTAGCCCCACCCGCCGTCCGTGACTGCCGGCCTCGCAGCCTGGAAGCCCCTGGGCCGGCCCCAGCCTGTGGCTTCCCGGTCCGCAGCTGTGGCAGTGCAGGCCAGACTGGCGCCCATCATCCCTGGGGCCAGCTGGGGCCCTGCGGGGCTGAGCCCCCTTTCTGCGGGAGGCCTTGGGAATGTGAGAGGGGCTCCAAAGAGGAATCTTGGGCAGAACCGAGCTGTTCTCAGCTGTGTACAGAGTCTCCCTTCGTATCCCTCCGCCTGCCGAACATGCTTGGCCCCAGGGCTGAGGCCGATTGGAGCCCGGCTTTAGAACCTGCAAACAATCAGCGGTGTGAGTAGGCGGGGGACCGCCCCGCTTTGGGTGGACGGGTAGCTCTATTCACCCACCCACCCACTCTCCACCACCAACGGCACCCCGCCCAAGAAGGTTCTGGAGCCTCCACCAGCTCGGACCACTGGCTCTTCATTTTGGGACGCGAAGGAAGAAGGAAGCAAATAGAAATCAAAGGAGAAAACAGTACAGCGAGCCCAGGATGGGGCCGAGGCGGATGCGGCGTGGCTAGGGGGCTGGGGGGAGGAGGCAGGGGAGGAGCAAAACCCCAGGGAGAGGAGAGGGAAGGTTTGGAATGAGCGGCTGCGAACGTGAAAGGGCGTGGAGAGGGGAGGAAAGAAGAGAGGACTCGCAGGGAGCAGGGACAGCGCCAAATGGCTTGTGGGGGGGGGCACTTTAAAGCCGCACCCCATCCATGTAAGTCCCTCCTGGCGCCCCAAATGAATTTATAAGCTAAGTAAAGCAGCGCGCTTGCAACGTCAACTTCCCTGCTCCAGCCAGAAACCAGATGACGCCCTTAAGTCCCCCACACTGCGATCCTGAGGCCGCCAGTGTCCGGGCAGTAAAGGAGCCTCCCAAAAAGCCTTCGCGGTCCCAGAGGAGTGGCGAGGGGGGTGGCGGGGGGCAGGAAGGGAAGAGAGAGGGGACAGGAGCAGTCTCCAGGGAGCAGCTGACGCCACACCCCGCTTGGCCCAACTGCCAATTGCGAGGCCGCATTCGGGTCTCATGACCCGTTGCCAGGCAGATTTTTTATCCACCTCTGGACTGCTGCAAACTTCTGCCCAGCGGTGGCCGGGTGGGGCGGGGTGCGGGGCCCAGGGGCTGGAAAAGCGGGAAGGAGGACCTTGCGAGGCCTCCGTGAAGGTGCTCTAGGCCAGGGTGTGGCCGCGGGAGTTAACCCCCTTACCCTGGTGGGTCCTTAAGCCCCTAACATTGTAGGGACTCACGCTTTTTCTTAGTCCAGACTTTTCACTCAATCGACAGCTTTGTACTCTGAGTACAGCTTCTTACTGCTTTGCTGGAGCGTGCGGGCGCCTTCTGTGTTAACACTTTGAGTTATTTACATGCAAAGCAGGGGGAGCGTTGAGCCCTCATGGTGGTTATTTCAGGCCGTGGGCACCCGGCATGGATATTTTGGGGACAGGAGAGCCTTTTAGCAAAGTGTCCCAAGCAGCATGGGTCGATGCCCGCTTAGCTCTCCCCTCTAGGTTCCTGACACAGGCCCGGATCCTGAGCTGAAGCTTCCTGGGCTTGGGCTGTAGAGGGGCATGCGACCCCTGCCTGTCTTAGGGTCCTCACTCAGGCCCGGGAGAGGGGGGAGGCTTTTCCAGCCAGTGCCCTGCGGCCTGGGTTTTGCGTTTTACCTGGGCATGCTGGCTCCTCCAGGGCACATGCCACTGTCCCCCGTGTCCAGTGGTGAGGCTGTGGGGAGGGCTGGAATGTGAGCTGGCAGCAGAGAATAATGACTGGGCATTTTTCTACTTGTGAGAGTGTGAGTTCTGCTCACGACTTGAATTTCAAGTGGGTCCTTCAGGCAGATTAAGGAGGTCAAGTGAGAGAGTGGAGGCAGTGGTGTGGATTGTCTAAATTCCTAGAAAATAAATTCTAGGAATTTAGTGGTGGGTGGGGGGCGTGTCAGGTGTGGGCACTCAGAGCCAGCCACGTCGCGACTGGGACCGGTGGTCCAGGAGACCTTGCTCACTCCCTATTTGAAGACCCTGTTTGTCCAAAAATTGCTTGTCTCTTGAATCATAACTAAGCAACCAATTAATGCCTTAAGGCAAGGGTTTTCTTAAAAAATTATGATTATTTTTTGGACTGAGCTGCTATCCTCATAGGGAAGAAAACCACTCCCTCTAAGTACTGTTTTTGGTAACTGCTCTTTGTTTGAAATAACGATTGTCCCTAAAACTGGGAAATTACATATTACTGTTTATCGAAAGGAAATAAACACCTTGGATTCATAGGGTTCTTGTCACTGGATGGTGATTCCAGACCTTGCCAGCAGGCCGAGTGAAAAAGCCGGCACGACACGTTCTGCCAGCACTCGTTTTCAGTGTTTTACGATTTCTGAAGGGGAAATGGTGGAACCCCCGTGTCTGCCCGGTTGGCTTGCCATGTTCTTGTTACGTAATCATGGAGCACCTTTGGGAGCGCTTTTCTGGCGGCAGAAAGAAGTACAGGAAAAAACATGGGGAGCGAGGCGTGTCTCCTCTCACTCTACTCTGACATGGATTGGACTCGCTGTTGTTTTGTATTTCTGGGCATTGGGCTAATTAACTCTCACTACGCAAGAGAGTGAAAAGCTGGGTAGGAAGGCTTTATGGAGACAGCCAGCACCGCAGGTAGGGTCACCCGGAGAAGAGAAGGTCTTGGACAGGACTCTGAGCAAGGCCGTGGCGGGCGGTCACCTCGGTCTCCTGAGGACTCTTCTGCCTTGGACTCAGGCCATTGTCAGCCCCTGCGTTAAAGTCAGGCTGGCCTGCCCTGTTGCCCTCAGCTCTTTCGTAGTCCGCTCTCTGCAGTCCCTTGGCTTTCAAGCTGGCCTTTCTTCCTCATCCTCTGGACTTCAGCTTAGGGAACATTTCCTTCTGGAAGTCTTCTTCCCTGCCCACCCCCACCCCTGTAAAACTGTGCCCTCATGTTGCTCTGTGCTTTCCTGTTCTCAGCACTATTCATAGTAAATGATCAGCGACTGGTTGCTTGTCTATCTGCCTCCCCTCGTGAGATCGTCGGCTGCACGAACGGGGGCGGGGGTGGTGGCAGGGAGGGATGCGGGCTGCTCGTTCACCCCCAGGTCCCCAGCACAGTGCCAGGCACATTTCAGAAACTTGGGAAGCCCTCCTATCACCATCTTTTTTAAAAAAAGATTTTATTTACTTATTTTTAGAGAGAGGGGTAGGGAGGGAGAAAGAGAGGGCGAGAAACATTGATGTGTGAGAGACACATCGATCAGTTGCCTCTCACATGCCCCCAGCTGGAGGTCTAGCCTGCAACCCAGGCACGTGTCCCGACTGGGAATCGAA
>PVJD01005973.1:13471-83825 GCA_004026545.1 Mormoops blainvillei
CCCGCCGAAGTGAACAAAGCAAACACACACCAGAACTGGTTCCCTAATAAGTTATTGTCGGGTTATGCCAACAGCTGCTCTGCTTCAGCTGTTGATGCATCTGATGTAACCTCCGTAAAGGATGGAAAAGTGTGCAGCTTGTCAGCCAGCACGTGCTTTGATAGCTGTACCTTTCCAGCATGTGGGACTGCCTTGCTGGGGTACAAGGGAGGTTGAGGCAAAAGCTCGGGGCCTCAGAAGGTGAGGGACTGAAGTCCAAGAAACGTGGGGTGGCTGCAGAGGGGGGTGCTGAGTGGGCTTGGCAGGAGACAGAGGCGGGGGTGGGGGAGTTCTGGATGGCCTCGCCAGAACTGCAGCAGAGATTTGGTGGTCAAGGATGAAGTTGAGTAACGGGGTGGGGGAAGAAAACTGTGGCGTGGAGAAGGAGGGGGTTCCCCAAATCTAGTCAGTTTGGTCCAGAACCGACTGGTCACTGACATCTGAGATGTCATTCATTGCATAAGTCTGTATGACTTTTGATTAGTTTATTCCCAATTGATCATTTAAATTTTTTAAAATCCTCACTGGAGGATATATTTATTGATTTTTTTTTTTTTGAGAGAGAGGGAGAGGAGAGAGAGAGAGAGAGAGAGGGAGAGAGGGGAAAATCGATTGGTTGCCTCCTGTGTGCGCTCTGACCAGGGATGGAACCTGCAACCTAAGTATGTACCTTGACCAGGAATTGAACCTGCAACCTTTTGGTGTACAGGATGACACTGCAACTAACTGAGCCACCCAACTAGGGTGATCATTTAAATTTTTATTAATTAAAAAAATGCATCTTTCTGATGAGATTCTGAGAGCCTTGACCTGGTTTTGTTTTATAAAGAGAGTAAAACAAAGAAGGCACCTTTATTTGTTCTCTCTTCTTCTCCTCCTTCCCTCCCTTCCTTCCTAGTGAAATTTTTGACCAGAAACCCCAGGATGTGGAGAGTTGTGATTTCCGCCTGAAGTTAGGTGGGGCTGGCCGTTTCTTTGTGGCAGCTCACTGTCCCCCCTCCGCCCTGCTGTTCTCTTTGAGCTGGACAGACACAGTGACAGCAGCTCTGTTGCCAGGGCAGACCGGTGCAGAATAAGACAAAGCCCTGGTGTATTTTGCTGGGAAGCGCTTGGCTGCGTGATATTGACATCTGAGCGCAGGACAGCGTTGGCGGGGCCGGAGCACTGGGCGCTCACAACCGTGCCTGTCAGAGCATTTCCAAGACTCCTTTCAGGACAGCAAGGCTGGGGTTTAGTAAATGTGTGTCTCTTTCTCAGGTGTGAGCAAAGGCCTTCCAGAAATCAGCTTTGGAGGCTCTGAGATCAGAAATCTCCTGGGGGAGTGGCAGGGAATTTCTTGTGTTAATGGGATGCAGGGCGTGTGAACAAGGTTCACATCCTGTTGTCGAGAGAGAAGCATCGTTCCCAGCCCAGCGTGGACTTGTTTGCATGGCCGTGACCCAGGTGGCTTGTGCTGGTCCCTTGTCCACCGAGAGCAGTCTCCTGAGGCAGGCGGGGCTTCCCAGCTGATGGAAGGATCATTTCCTATGTAGAGTGGCAGGTCGGGAGTCACCCAGCTGATTCTCTTCGTTATGGAAAAGGCTGAAGAGGAGGCGGGTCTTGAGCCTGATTTCCAGGACAGTCAGCCCTGCTCGGCATTATAAAGCCCACGTGGATTTTATAAATCACTGGGGCAATGCAAAACTGCTGGCTACACCCTGCACGTCTCGCCACTGGCTCTCTGAGGGACTGCACGTAGGTTTGGGAGGAACAGGTTCTAACCTGAGCCTGATCGTTAACAGGGCCAGCCTTCCTGAGCAAACATGAATCTCTAGGCCAGCCAGGTTACCTCAGCCATCCAGCCCCCGTGTGAACGACATCGAAGGGAAGCAGGCTGGGCGGGGTTCAGGTGGAGTCGCCTGGTGCCTGTAAGATGTGATTTGAAGGCCTCAGGAAAGGCTGCCCTAGCCTGAAATCTCCCCCCTACTGGCCTGCCAAGGATGCCTGCAATCGTACTGTTAGTGAGTCATTCCTTTGCGTTCACCACAGGCCCTCTTCTTGGGGTCCTTTCGGAAATGCAGTTTGGTCTGGGATTCCTTTAACTTTCTCACCTTCAACGGTATGTTTCGTCTCTTGGTTAAACCATGAACTCAGCCCCACTTTTTGTTTTTCCCGTTTTATTGAGGCTTGATTGACCTACCACCCTGTATTCCTATTAGGTGTATAGCATAATGAGCTGTTGCACGCACATATTGCGAAATGATCGCCACGGAAAGTTTGTTTAGCCTCAGTTCCACTTTTGCGTGTTAGGCCTCTCTGGAGCCACCTCACCTGCCCTATTCCCTATTCTGTTCTGCTTAGACAAGAAGCAAAGCTGGAAGCTAGGGGCCCTGGGGTGGGGGACAGAGGAGAGGAGGAAGGGGAGTCAAGGGTTCTGATGACCAGCAGGCTGTCACACGGCTTCGCCCCGGTGCCAGATGGCTCCTGAAGGAGGTTATTCTCCCCCGTGTTGGCCCAGGTGGAGCACTGTCCCCTTCTACTTGGACCCTCGCCTCTGACTTCCACTCACTCGCTCTCCTCTCATACCCTCCATTCTGAGTGGTCCCCTGCAGGAAGGGGACTGTCCTACATAGCCTGAAGGAGCCAGGATCTCCTAAGCCAGGCCCAGCTTGGCCACACCCTTCCTCTTTCTGAACTTGGTCCTCACTCCCTCCATGCCCTCCCACCACGGGGCCTGGGGAATGGCTCAGGGCTGCCCAACTGCGGGCGCCCCAACTTGTGCAGCTGGTTGGAGCAGACGGGAGAGTGTTTAGTGAAGGCCCAGCCAGGTGCTATGAGCTTGCACTAAAGCCTAAAGCCATCCCTACCTTTTCCTATCCCCCTGACCTGGAAGAGAGGACTAGAGCCCACCTCCGACACGCCCCTGCCACTGGGCATATTGTATCAGCCCATGGAACTCCCAGAGGAAATCCCCAAAGGCCATGATGCCATAAACTCCACTGGACTTGAAACTCCACGAAGGCAGATATATTTTTAAATATTTCCCTAGAGTCTAGAAGAATACCTGGCCCATAGTAGGCACGCAATAAATAGTTGTTGAACAAACCTCCTCTTGCTGAAATAACCACAGTTGGGGAAATACTTCCAACCCCGACAAACACTTTATAGGGCCGGTAGCCATTTTTAGGACTGACATTTCCAAAGACTTAATTTTTAATCCACACCACGTAGCAATTCATCTTTGTAAAAAATTGAAACACTGAGAGAAATCTCCTTGTCCTAATGAACTCAAGTGCGCGCCTCCCTAGCGCGACCCCTTGCTGTCATCTTGGTCTGCACCCTGCGGACTTTGGTCCATGCATTTGGACATATCTGTGTATTAACACAGACATCTATCATTTGGTAGGTTGCAAGAAACCATAAATAAGATTGCACTGTATTGCTTTTCAATTTACTTCCCCCCTCTTTAACACTATGTGTTAGAGATGTTCTGTGTAGGTAAATACAGCTCTTCTTATTTTATTGAATAAGTTTTATCGAATTTATTGGGGTGACATTGGTTAATAAAATTATATCGGTTTCAGGTGTACAATTCTATAATACATCGTCTGTATATGGTATTGTATGTCACGATCTCGTTGTTAGAATAACAGTTTCAGTTCAACCTTCTTGGCCAGGAAATTGTGATTCACAATATGTGGAGACAGTACTATTGAACTGCTCTGGGTTCTGTTACTTAGTAACTATTTTATGGGGTGGTGAGTAATCAGGTCTCTATCCTTTTGGATAAGAATAGTTATGTATCAGTTTTGTCCACACAGTTCATGGGGGACCTTCAGATGTAAAACATGAGAGAGGGGAGGGCCCAGGGCAGTGGCCTCCCTTCTCCCTGCTTAGCCTCTCTTCTCCGGAGTGGCCTCCGTGAGTTCTTTGCTGCTCCGACCTACCCTTCCTCCATGTCCTTTCCTGCCACACAGTGGCCGTGTCCTGAAATGACGATGCCAGAGTCATTCTCTGCTTCCCAGTCTCTTGGTCCCCCCTTTGATCAGTTCAGACCCCTGTCACCAGAAGTCGCTGGTTTTGTCCTCTGTTTGGTTTTGCGGATAGCAGGCTCAGCTTCTGGTACGTCAGAAGCTTTACCGCAGGCCTTCATCTTCTCCAGGTTCACCTGTCAGCTGGTACTGTATTTCCTTAGAGAAGTGCATTTTAAAAGGGAAACCTTGAAGAGCATTTGAAATTTTACTCTGCGTAATTTCATGGCTGTTCCCCTCCCCCCTTGGATGTCATGGGTTCTTTCTTCTGTGTTTCTAAACCTCTGTATGCAGGCCAGCGCCAAAAGGGTGGCCGCGAAAGGACTTTTCTCTCCTGCCAGTTTTCCCTAGGCGCGACTCTTTGTTACTAACAAGATTAGCTTTGAATCATTTATTGGACTCACCACCGTCCTGTATGGCTGCAGCTTGTAATGGCTTTCTGCTAAGGTTCCCATTTTCAGAGGGAGCACAGGATTTTAAGACAGCGTGACTTGTTTTGATGGTTTCAGATTAATTTTGTATCTGTGTCAGATACCGTATTTGTATCAGAAAACCATTTGCTTGATAACTTGAGTGTTTCATTTTCTAAAAGTGAATTGAAACCGAGTTTATCCAATCCAGCCAGTACAGAAATCTTTGTTTTGCTGGTTTCAGTATTATGACTCTGTTATTTCTAAACCACTCTAGTTTTGGTCACAAGTTATACTGACAGGACACTGAAAGGCGGTCTGCATATTTAGCTAAGAACCATTCTTTCTTCATTGTAGATATCCTGCTTACTTTGGCTTGGACTATTTTTTCTTTCATATTTGGTAATATATGCTGCAAAACGTTGAGTGGATGGTTGAACGTTTTGAGCGTGGGTTCATGAATCAGAGGGCCTGGGTTCAAATCCCAGCTCTGCCACTTCCTAGCTGTATGATCTTGGGCAAGTTGCTTAAGCTCTCTGAGCCTTAGCTTTCTCTTGTGTGAAGTAGAGGAGCAGTAGCAACTACCTCCAGAGTTGCTATGAGGAGTTAACATTCAAGTTAAAACTGGCACCCGGTTAAGTAGTGACATGTTTGCCTTTGTTATTCAATCCTTTCTGAAAGAAAAGACATTCCTTTCTTTAGTGGCTACTCAGAATTATTTTGAGTTTCATGTTGTAATTGACAACTGAACAAATTGAAAGAGAAGGAGAGTTTTTGAATGCTTGATTTTTCAACCAAATCCTTTCTGGAAAAGGCAAGATTGTTTCTGTGAAATAATTTGCACCTGATTAACCTATCAGAATTTTTGATCATTTGTGTACTTAAGAGAATCAGTGGGATGGAATTAATCTATGTGGGGTTTTTAGTAGCCTTGGAAGTTTTCATGCCATTGGTTGTTAAAGAAATACAAGTATCATTCATTTGAAAGTGTATTTTTCCCTCCCCCCTTCCCCTCCCCTCCCTTCTGCTTGAAGGGGTTACTAGCCTCTCCCTCACCTCCCACTCAGGCCAGGGCCCCGCCCCCGGTTCCTGCTTATCCTTTATTCTGCCCAGAGCAGTGTCTGGGCACTTAGTGCTGTGCCGTCTCCCTACTGGTAACCCTCTCCTCCCCTGGCTTAGTGACATCTCGTTTGTCTTAATGTCTCTGTGGTTAGAATGAGTTTACCCTCCTTTCCCTGGGCTCCTGTCTTCTCATAAGTTCCCAAATGGCAGAGTGTCCCTCCCTCCCTCCCTCCCTCCCTCCCATCAGTCATCTATCCAAGCTGCAAACATTTCCAGGGTGCCTGGGACACCATGCTCGTCTCTACAGAGATACAAAGGCGCATAACCCATGGCCCCAGCCCTTAGGAAGGGCTAATGAAGGAAGTGCTATTGCTTATGGTTGAGGAAGAATCTCAGGGGCCCCAGCACCCTTCTGCAGGCTTGGGACGGGCAAGGTAGCCATTCTGTAAGAAGGGAGCATGAGTAAGAAAATTCACACTTTGAAGCTGAAGACCTAGGCTCACGCCATTCATCGACCTCCAGGTGACTTTCTTCTGAGGAATTGTAACTTCTCAGGATGATGTTCAACTCGAGCTACCAATGAAAGAGCAGCCCGGGGCGGCTATGGGCGGCAGCCATGTTCTCTGTGCCCTGGTTCCTGTGTTGCTGCTCGACAGAACCAAGGCGTTGGCCAGGGATTCCTGGGCCCAGGCGGGCTGTCTACCTGACGGGGACCCCTGCTCTGAGAGGGTGAGGGGTGATGACCCCTGGACTGGCGGTCTACCACATGAGCCTTCAGGAACTCCTAGGAAAGTTCGAGTGATTGGACGCCGGCTCCCTGGCACCCATTCAGTGCTGGACAGAGGGGCTGCCCGGTGAACAGTACCTCCCAATCCTCTTTTTCACACATTCTGCCCTTGACGGCCCCTTGTTCCCCCGTGTTGAGTTGAACCCTATCTCTTTCCTTCTGCCCCTTCTGCAAAATCTTTGGGGATTGGAACTCAGTCTGCTGAGATGGCTTTGTCCCGTCTGTATGAGGTCCCTTGGAGACTCACTGTGACAGAAGGGTGTCTTCCAGCTTATGGGAGCTCACTTCTTGAGACTCTGTTATCTCTTCCACTGGCAGAGCTTCCAAGCCAGGGTGGGGCGGGCAGGGCTGGGTTGCCTTGGGGAGGTGGGTACAGGTGGGGCCTCTGGTTTGTTACATACCCACACTAAGCGTTTGAGAAATGTTAACCGGTGATTTGGTTACGAAATGTTGGATGATTTGTTGGGCCACTCGGTAATAATCCTTGTCCTTGTTGTTAGAACACACCCCGGCCGTCAACACTGGAATGCGAAGACCGGGATATACCCCACCATGAGACCGCCAGCCAGGCCCGGGATGCTCCAGTCCCCGCTCCAAATGCAGGTGAGAGGAGGTGGTGGGGACTGAAGGAGTGATAACCATGATTGTGACAATGATCCCCTCCATCCAGAGATAAGGAACATCTGCAGATGACCCTGCCTTCAGGTGGTAGAAGTCACACCCTGGGAAGAGCTGGCTCAAACCCCCCGAGGCCTGGACCCTCCCTTGCCAGTACCTAGAAATTCAAGTCCTTCTTTCCTTCCAGCTTTTCTAAGTCGGTACAAATTGCACTCACTATAGAAGAACTTCTTACTCCTTCAGAAGGATTCTCAAGGGTTTCTTTGTGCCTGGGGCTGCAGCGGACCGGTCCCATGCCCACAGGACTGCATCTGTGAAATTCAGGGTGCAGGGTGGGGCAGGGAGCAGAGACTTCCAATGAAAGGGTTAGTATCTACTTCTGGATGAAAATCTAACAGTGTTGAGGAAAAAGTATTTCTGATCCCGTAACGGAAATGCTTTCTCTGGCCTTCCAGAGGGGAGACGCCCACACGAAGGGTGAGACGAGGGGGAGAAGTAACGATGGGGTGTGGAGATCCTGGATCACAGGGAGCTAACTGGTGGGCCGTGGGCTGTTGGCTCGGTCTGGGTCATAGCTGTGTTTTGCGCTTGGCCAACTAGTAAACTTTTTGGAGATAGTTGCAAACATTCCAAAATCAGGAGATTTCACAGAATGTGTGGCCTGGCTTGAAATTTTGAAATCTTCCCGGAGCCTACATGGCAACGTCAGCTGGAGCAGAGTGATTGCCCTGTCCCTGGGGAATGGGAACTCGTCAACTGCTTCCCCCCACCACCTATCCTAGAAGCGGTTCTATGCATCCTCTTCCCTCACGGTCAGCAGTCACCCCTTCTGTCCCCAGCACCCCACCTCCATCCCGGTGTCTCCTTGCCGCAAGTAAACATGCATACACCCCTCTCCCTTTAAAAAGTCCTCCCTCAACCACCAGCTCCACACTTTCTTGCTGTGCGGTTGTCCCTGTAGGGCCAAACTGCTTGAAAGGGTTGCCTCTTCCTCTTTGCCCACTCACTCCAGTGCGCCACCCCCTGTTCCTGCTGATCCGTTATTCTACCCATTGCAGTGTCTGGGTGCTTGGTGCTATGCCCTCTCCTTCCTGGTAACCTCCTCCTCCCCTGGCTTAGTGACATCTTGTTTGTCTTTAAAAAAAACAAAACCCCCCCCCCAACTTTATTTACTTATTTTTAGAGAGAGGGGAAAGGAGGGAGAAAGAGGGAGAGAAACCTTGATGTGCAAGAGGTAAGTCGATCGGTTGCCTCTCACATTCCTCCATGCGGGGACCTGGCCTACAACCCAGGCATGTGCCCTGACTGGGAATGGAACCAGCGACCTTTCGGTTCTCAGGCTGGCGCCCAATCCACTGAGCCACACTAGCCAGGGCGACATCTTTTTTGTCTTAATGTCTCTGTGGTTAGAATGAGTTTTCCCTCCCTTTGCTGGGCTCCTCTTCCCGCAAGTTCTCAAACGGCAGAGTTCCCCACGGACCTGGCCTCAGGCCTTCGTTTTTGTCACCCTGGATAACCTGTTGGGGCCCGCTGGCTCAAACCTGCTCTCCAGCCAGTCCCCTCTTGCGACCTCCAGGCCTGCACATCTGGGGCACCCAGCACCGGGCTCGCCTCTGTCTCCTCTCTCCCCTTGTCTTCCCTGCCTCTGATCAGCCCTGCTAACGGTCTGGTCACCACCCCAGTCTGTCACCTCCTTAACATCTCTGATGGCTTAGGTTTTCATTATTTACTGCAATTGCCTCCGAACTGGCCTGCCTGTCTTAGCTCATTTCCTCCACCCGTGGAGTGAGCTTTACATAGAGGCCAGTCTAAAATAAAAATCAGATCATCTTACTACCCTGCTTAAAATTCTTCAGTGGCTCCTCTTGGCTTTCCGGGGGGAAGTTCACATCCTTGGCTGAGCGTACACGGCCACCAGGACCTGGCCTTCATCTCTGCATCCACAGTGCACCTTTCATACCAGAGTGCTCGCAGGTGTCCAAATGCATGACGCTGGACCCTGCACCTGTCTTCGCGATGCTGTTCCACACTCCCTTCTGCCCTGTGCTTTTCTGGGCCTTCGAGTCTCCAGCCCAGGCCCCCCGTGAGCCTGCAAGTCTGAGCTCAGGGCCCCTTCTCTGTGCTCCCCCATGGTACCTGGGCACCCAGGCTTTGGCTCCCACGGTACGGGGCTTCCACTAGACTTCACTGTTCAGCGGAGGCCTTGGAAGGCCCCTTGCACAGAATGCCTGGCGAGTAAAATAGATGGATGAGGGCGAGAGTTTCTGGCTGGCCGCCCAGCACTCCCGGGGCTGGGTGGCTGGATCCTCCTCTCCTTGCCCATTTGGGAGCAGATTCTAGCTTCTCACAGTGTCTGCCTCCCCCGTGCAGCACTTTTGTCTCATACAACGTCCTCCGTCGACATTTATTAAGTGTCTTGGGATTTAAAGGTGGCTGGAATTTGACCCCTTTCCTCAAAGGACTTGTTATCCACTGGATGCATTATATCTATTCATTCAGTGAACATTTATGGAGATCCGGCCCTGGAGGAGGCTGAAGCGAAGCCGCTGGGCCCAGGGGTTCAGGTCAGGCCTGCAGAGCTTAGAGGGGTTGGCAGCAGCTTTCCGTCTTCCTATGCTGGCTGGAAGGAGAAAGGTTACAGTTGTCCTGGCCAGAGGCTCCTCTGTGGACCACCTCACGGGCTTTTCTCTGATTAGGGGTGTTTCCTTCGAAACCAGCTCGCATGTCCCTCGCTTTCATGGACTTTGAAGCCAGAGTTTTGTGTAAACACACTTCACCAGGAGGCCAGAAAGGAACCCAGCCTGCCCCTGCCCTCAGCCCCCAGCCTTCTCTAAATCAGCTTCTCAAGAGGAACCTGCTGTTTTCCTTAATCTTTAAAAACACGTTTGAGCAGAACAGAGCTTGGGCCAGCTGTCTTGCGGCAACACTGCTGTCCGCTGTTGTCGTCAAGAGTCGTTTTGGTAAATAAGCGGAAAGTCAATAGGGTCGCGGGACTTTGAGATAAGCTGTGGAGGTCACGACGGTGGAGTTTGGGGACCAAGACACTGACCTGGTCACACGGTGCCCTAAGCGCTCCCGCGGTTTCGAAGGGTGAGTTGCCAGCAAGTTGAATCTGTGCGTGCCAACCCAGAACGTCGTAGGTTGGATGTCACGTGGCCGGGCGTTGAGAGCAGCGTAGGCTAGTGGTGAGGGGCTCTGGTCTGGAACTGGGTTTGAATCCTGCTTCTGCTACTCTAGTTTCGGGCAAGTGTAGTTCCCTCGTTTGTGAAGTTAGGAGGATTGGAGTACTTAGTTCCCTTACGTGGTTGGTTGCGAGGTTAAGTCGGTTCCCTTTATCGGCTGCACAGGACCAGTAACCGCGATGTCTATCTCCCGGTCACCAGCGCTGCCCTCAGATCTCCTCCTTCCATCCGAGGGCCACAAGGTCCCTGGTCTTGTTGTTTCCACCCCTTTGCTCACTTTGCTCCTCTGACCACGTTATTCCAGTTTTGTGCGCTTTCATATTGTCCTTTCCGCCCGGATAGGCGTCTGTTTTGCCCCCGCCCCTCCCCCCAGTTCTAAGACCTGCGTGGTGGAATGGATGCAGCTCTTCCTGTACCCACAGCTAACCCCGGGGATACTCCAGGGTAATTTTTCATTTGCGTTTGTATTTATAAACCTCTAACGCCGTTTAGAGCCCTTGCCAGTGGACTGACCTGTGGACTATCCATCCGTTTTTAAAAAATTGTAAACTGTACGTAACATACAGTTCACCAA
This sequence comes from Mormoops blainvillei, assembly GCA_004026545.1. Lineage (NCBI taxonomy): Eukaryota > Metazoa > Chordata > Mammalia > Chiroptera > Mormoopidae > Mormoops > Mormoops blainvillei. The sequence continues at coordinate 24,154 of PVJD01005973.1, forward strand.
TTAACCATTTTTGAGGGCACAGTTCCTCGGGATTAAGTATGATCGCGTCGTTGTGCCACCGTCACTTTCATCTTCCCAAGCTGACACTTTGTCCCCATCAAACGCTGACTTCCCCTCCCCCACTTCATTCCCTGGCAACCACAACCCTAGTTTCTGTTTCTGTGAATTTAACTATGTTAAGCCCCTTGTATTTGTTCTTTGGTGTCTGACTTACTTCACTTAGCGTACTGTCTTCAAGGTTCATTCATGTTGTTGTGTGTGTCAGAATTTTATCCCTTTTTAAGGCTGAATAATACCCCAGCATGTGTATATGCCATGTTTTGTTTGTCCATTCATCCCTTCAATGGACGTTTGGATTTTTTCTACCTTGTGGCTGCTGTGAACGATACTGCTAGGAACATAGGTGTACCAGTGTCCATATGCGTCCCTGCTTCCAATTCTTTCGGGTTTCACCCAGAGGTGGAATTGCTGGATGATAGGACCCACCTCCTATGCAAGACTGACTTTATAAATCAAGAACAGAGCTTGAACACCTGGTGAGAAAACTCCCTCTTTACCACCCTTCCCTCCCGCCCGCCAGTGCCTCCCACAGACTTTATCTCCATAAATGTCAATTCTACTCTCAGGTTGTTCAGGCTAAAACTTCGTCATCATCCTGGACTCCTCAGACCATTAGCAATTCCCATCAGCCCCTTTTCTGCATCCAGAGTCCGGTCACTTCCCCTCATCTCCACCATTAGTGCCCTGGACGGGGCCTCGCTGTCTCTCGCCTGGATTATGTCACTGGTTTCCTAACTGGTCTCCCTGTTTCCTCCTCGGTCACCCTCTGGTCTCTTCCTAGCACAGCAACAGGTGTGATCCTTCTAAAACATTAGTCAAATAATGTCACTCCTCACTCAGGACCTTCCATCACTCCCCTTCCCCCTCGTGACAAAGCTCAGGGTCTTGCAAAGGTCTGTCACCTTCCCCCTGCTCTTCTGACTCGGTGAGTCTCCTTGCTGTTCCACCTCAGGGCGGTTGCTGCTGCGTTTGCTGCAAACTATGCCTGGAATGTTCTTCCTTGAATAAACACTTCACCCTCCAGTGTCACTTCAGCAGAGGCCTCTGGCCCCTTACATAAAGGGACAAGCCCCCCTCCCCTGACCTCAGTCATCACCCATCCTCATGCCCATTTACTTATTGCTCTCTGACCTAAAGCTCCCCAGTTTCCTTCTTCCTTTGCTACGGTGCATACCTCATGATGTCAGGGGCTTGGCTCGGCTTCTTGTCATATCCACATGGGAGGTGCTCATTCAGTGTCTGTTGAATGAAGGAAGGGAGGGCGCTTTGAGGTGCTCAGCTTGATGGTCCACAGATGTTTCTGTGTCTCTGACAGTTGCCCAGAGGTCTCCAGACCCAGGATCATCTTTCTGGCCCAGGGCGACTTCTGAATGAAGTGAAACAGGTCGATCAGCATTTGCAACTCCCTTCGGCCTCAGCGGTTCCTGTAAATGTCCTTGTTGCTCAAGGATTTATCCTGAAATAGACAGTCCTTCAAAGGCACGAGCCCTGTGTGGTGTCCCTCCAGCCGGGCCCTGTGGGCTTCTTCTCGGGGGCTCCAGGAGTCCACACAACTCCAACTTTTATTTTTACAGTTCGATGGCAATCTAAGTGATTCCTGGTGGTCTGATGAGCGAGCGCCTTGCGGCTGAGGAGTGCCCCCTGAGTGGCCTGGTGGGTCGGGTGGGGGGTTTGTGTTTGTGTGTGTGGCATTCTTGGGGCCCCATCTGAAGTGATGCCTTTAACTCTTACTTGTTTAAACTGGGCGCACTGGTTTGTGGGTGCCTTCTCGAAAATCTAGGTATATATATATATTTCCCTGTAAAAACACGCCTGGATGAGAAAGTCATAGCTAATAGCCGCGACTTACAGTGCGAGTTGTCATTCAACCCTGGGTAGAAAGCCCTCAGGCTCCAGGCAGTAGTTTTACGTGGGTCTGAGTCAGCCCGAAGCAACGTGGTATGAAACAGACGCCAGAACCTTGGTCTGTCGGGAGACGGGAGTTTGTGCCACCCTCTGTCTCTGTGTTAACTGTGCCCCTGGGTTTGTCGGACCACCCTTCTGTGTCTCAGTTCTTTACCAAACGAACAGAGACGCTGGCTCTCTTCCAGCCCTGACATTCTATTCTGCGAGGGATATTGGGTGGAAACACTGATTTGGACACCAGGAAAAATACCTTTGTTGGTATCAGACCCAGCGCACCGGCGATGAGGTGACTGCACTCACTGAGGTGTCCGTTCTAGGCTCTCGTTCTCTATCCCACTTACCCCGCTTGATTTTTCTTCTTACTCTTCTCCTATGCTTTTGAGGAAATCTGACTTTTATTTATTTTTCCTGTTATTTCTCATTATCCGTCTTCTGTTTCTAAAAGTAAACTCCATGAGGTGGAGCCTTTTTGTTTAAGACTGTGCCCAGTGCCGTGGGACAGTGTCTGTCATTTACTGGGCATCCGACCAACGTTTGCTAAATGGACGAATGACCTGGGCACCTCCTCTGCTTTGGGTATCGTGCAAAGTGCTTTACACTTTAATCAGTAAGTGTGTGAAGTAAGCACTGTTATTAGCCATGTGTAATGTCTGTGGAAACTAGGCTTCACAGGCTTTAGGTAACTTACCTGTAAACATCAGAGCTTGGACTTGAACCAGTAAGTTGTATACCTTGGTGTGTTCATCCTTAACTTTGGCACCTCTTGACCAGGAGGGCTCCGACACCAAATACATCAGGGCACAGATGGGTTGGAGTGTGGCTCTGTTTTGTCCTCCCTCTTTCCAATACTACTCTATTCGTGAGGAGAGGGAATTCAGACTCTCATTTATCAAAGAGACTATTCTTTCCCCACTGTATACTCTTGGTTTCTTTGTTGTGAGGTAATCAACCATAAATGCATGGTTTTATTTCTGGACTCTCTATTTTGTTCTCCATTGAGCCATTGTGGCCAGGTTTTTTTTTTTTAAATGCTGGTACCATGCTGTTTCAATTACTGTAGCTTTGTGATATAATTTGCAGCCGGGAAGTGTGATACCTCCAACTTTGTTCTTCTTTCTTGAGATTGCTTTTACTATTTGGAGTCTTTTGTGGTTCCATACAAATTTGATGATCGTTTGTTCTATTTCTACAAAAAATGTCATTGGAATTTTGGTAGGGTTTGCATTGAGTTTGTAGATTGCTTTGGGTAGTACTGACGAAAATCAGACCTTCAGGTCCTCCCTGGTTGCATTTCCTTGCTTTGACTGTGCAGAGAATGCACTGTCTAAAAGAACGGGGTTGTTTGTTAGCTATCCTCTGGCGCCACAGACCCCTTCATTTTAAAGCTGAAGAAACAGAGACCTGAAAAAGTTGAGTGCTGCATGACTCCTGTACTGTCATGAGCTATAGCTGACTAATTTGTGAGCCTCGGTGGCCTGGGTGGTAAACCGGAAGACCCATGGCAGAAGTGCTGGGAGCCTGCCCAGCATCAGGGACCCATCCCACCCTGATAGTATTGCCATCTAGTGGCCCCTTGGGCCCTCGCCTTGGGGGTCTCCCGTAACTCCGGCGCTGTTCAATTTCAGGAGGAGCTGGTGCCGGCTGAGGTCCCTGCTTCTCTGATCAAGCTGCCCTCCAGGCGGCACTCCCTGATGTGAACACCATGTCTTTCAAGTGTCATCTTTTTGGTGTTCAGATGCACCAGATGGATGAGTTTCAGGACCATTCGGTGGGCATTTTCGTGTCTTAACGTCTCTTACAATTTGTTCCCATCTATTCCCTCCCAGACCTCTTAGAGGTTAAATGTTCCCAGGAGGAAGCAGGGCCCAAGACTGCCCCCGCCCCCACCACCTTCTTCTGCATGTTGGGAAGGAGGAATGCTTTATGCCCATGAATAAGCGATTGCTTATTGATGTTCTGATTACAGATAAAATGTTCTCGTTCTGCCTTGTTACATTTGAAACTGTAGGGAACAGTGCACAATTGGCTGTAATTAAGTGCTTAAGTGATGTGGTCTCCACTATTTCAGGTGTAGAAATTCAGGGGAAAAGAATATTGAAGAGGGTGGGGATGGCTAGGTAATAATAAAAATGAAAATAAAATAAGAACGAACCCTCGTCAAGCATTTTCTGCTTGTCAGGCGTGTTATGAATACGTTATGTGACCAAGCTCACGTAGTAGAGTCCTTCTCACAGCCCCGCGGGGCAGGTGGAATCTTACTGCCATTTAACAGCGTCGGTGTGTGCGGCACAGAAAGACGAAATTTGCCTAGAGTTGTAGAGAGCTGATAAGGGCACAGCCAGGATTTGAAACCAGACTGGCTGGTTCCAGAGCCCTCCCTCTTAAATGCTACATCCAGTGGCCCTGATGAAGGCTTTGCGAAGAAGGTGACACTTGAGCTGTGCCTTGAAGAATGAGAGGACCTACAGCATGGGGACCATCTGATGGCCCAGGGACGGTGTGTGCATGGTGGACCCCACCAGGGAAGATGAGCTCGACCTCACTGGCAGAGGGTGTGTGTTGGAGAGCAGTGGGGGAGATGGTAAAAGGTCTTAACATCCAGGTCGAGGATTTGGACTTCATCTGGAAGGACATAGCCTTTGAAGGGTCTTCATGACCTTATTTTAACTTAATTAAGGACATATCTTCACACACAGTCACGTTCTGAGGTACCGGAGTTAGGATCTCTCCGCAGGAATTGGGGCAGGGAACACAGTTTAGCCCATAACACCTCCCTTGTCACCCAAGTTCCCTCATGGTGAGAGGCCAGCCCAGCAACTAGACCAGTTGCATGGTCCTTCCAGGTGGTCACTCGTGGAAGGCAGCCTCTGAGCTTTTCTGGAAAGGTCGAGAACGTTGTTTGCCGAGGCCTGTCCTCCTGTGCATGGCCGTCCTTGCTGTGCAAGGAGCGTTCCTCTGTGCCACACATTCCGACTTGGTCAGATCAGAAAGCAGCAAATCCAGGGGAATTTTTTTTCCTGCATGCGGAATTCCTTGCATAGCAGAGAGCCAAGGAGGAAGGCCCTGCCTGGGGACAGAGGTCAGGGCTGCAGAGTTCAGGGCCCATGAGAAAGGGTCAGACTGTCCTCTGCTAATCCCGAGTTTTCTTGGTTAGCCTCTGAATTGAGGTACCTAAAATAAACTCTGTCACAACCAGCAACCTAATTTAACTCTTAAGCTTTATTTTCTCTCATTCCTAAAGTATTAGTCACCAAGGGAAATTCAGGACAGCTGGCCGCTGGGTCCGGGCTGTCCCCCCAGGGGGCACAGGCAGGGAATGGGGGGCCACCCTGCCTGGCAGGCTTCCCAAGTCCTCCCGACTGCGTTCTTGCTGGAAATGAGGAGAGAGGGGTGTGATGCCCTTCTGCAGACCCGGCAGGATCAAGCCAGAAGGGCCACCTGGCGTCTTTCTTCCTTTATCTGTGGATTCTTGCTCCCTGGTACTGGCCAAATTTGCCATCACTTTTTATTGAAGCAAAAACGTTGAGATATGAATATTCCCTAAAGCCACTTTGGAATACTTTCAAGAATAGCTTCAAACAAAACGGGGAAAAGGGCAGGATTGCACCCGGGGCTGGATCACCCACTTGGAGAGCTGGTTCTAGAAAGAGAGCTGGAACGTCCCTCTGTGGCTTCACACACAGAGGCAGAAGGGACTAGAGGCGCTGGGTTGGAGGGATAGCGGCCAGGGCGCCCCCTTCCATGCGGCAACAGGTTCTCAGGGAGACACCATAATAAAGGGGCCAGGAGCAGTGTGGCAACCTTCCATCCCTCCTCGTAGCTGAGACAAAAATGTCGACCTCCCAAAACCGTTCAGGTGGCTTCCTGGCGCATTTACCACTTTACAGACCCCCAACGACTCAAGTAAATTGATCTCTTCGAGAAATAAAGCTACTGAAATATGTGTCCAACTGTCTTATTACAGTAAGTGCTAAAGTGGGCGCACTTTGTAATTTTAACTGTCGACATTGGTGAGACATTTGTAGTGCCAAGAGACTTGGGGGGTATTATTTTAGAACGACTTCGTGCTGGTGTGCAATTCCTCCTCTCTCCTCCTGGCCCGGGGTGGTCATTTTGGGAAAAGTAAAAGAGGAGGAAAAAAGAGAGGAAGAAGCGCTTTCCCACTGGTGCTCTCCCTGAGGTCTAGAAAAATGGTTAAAATGGCCCAGTGGACCTGTACCTGCGTGTGTGGGGGCCCGGCGGGGAGGCTCACCCCTTGCAGCCCCGGGGTTCTAGCCAAGGAGAGTGTACTGTGGGCCCTACTGCCTGGGTGAGGCTGTGAGAGGGGAGAGGCCCCCCAAGGAGCCACCGGGAGTAGGGGTGGGGAGATAATGAGGCCAAGTGCTTTGTGCTCTAAGGTAACCCTCTTCTCTAGCGGAAAACTCCCCAGGGTAGAGGCAACCGGAAGTGATGCTGATGTCCGAGGGCCTCTGGGATGCAGAGGCCTCTCAGGGAAACCATCTGACCAGGTTTCCCTTTGATGTCAGTGTACATTCCCCACCCCTCATCATCCCACCTTCCCGCTCTTTCTCAAAAGGGCCAGAGGCCCCTGGACCTTTGCACATGCTGCTCCTTTGGCCAGGCACGCCCCAGCTACCCGCTAAGGCAATTGACCTCCAGGATTTGGCTCAGCCTTTACTCCCTCAGGAGAGCCTGGACCCTGGGCCAGGTCGGGATGTCTTCCTGAACTTTGTAGCTCTTCCTCTCCTTTGCCAAGTTGTAACCACAACCTCTGAGAAGTCAGGAATCTCCTTACATGTGGCTAGGTGTGCGCATCTGGCAGGTAACTCCCGCCCTCTGCAAGCACCGGGGCTCCAGGTTCTCCAGGTGAGCACCCTGGTATCAGGGGCTGCTCAGCAAATGTGGACGGGCTGAGCGTTGTTCTGTGAAGCAGCGACCGCATGCCCGGCGTCTTATATTGCTTCTCTGGTGTAACCCTCTCGAGAATTGTGTGCGGAAGCTGTGTCGTGTCCGTTTTCAGACGAGGACGTCACGAGCAGGCTGCGGCTACACAGCCACGAAACCGTAGCGGTCTGTCGTTCTCACACTCAGGCTTCATGAGAACCATGGGGAGCTTTACTCGCACTGCTTCCAAAACGTCGCTTCTGTCATAACATTTTTTTTTTATTGCGGTAAAATATATATAATAGAAAATCTGCCGCCTTTACCATTTTTAGGGGCATGTTTCCGTGGTGTTAAGCACATTCTCATTGCTGTGCCACCGCCACGGCCATCCAGCTCTGGAACTTTTCCGTCACCCCAGACTGAAACTCTGTCCCCATGGAACACTAACCACCCCTCCCCCTGTCCCCGGCACCCACCCTGCTATTTTCTGTCTCCATGAACATGACCACCCTAGAGACCCCCTATCTGTGGAATCCTATAGCATTTGTGCTTTCGTGCCTGGCTTACTTCACTGTCACTGGATTTCAGACAAGGGCCCCTGGTAATCCTCATGTCGGGTCTGGACCCCTCTGGGAGAAATTCCGGGACTGGGAGGGAGCGGGGGAGGGGAACGCTGCCCTGGTCCCCGCACAGGCCTTGAAGGCTTGGTGTATGTGGATGGGGAAGGCCAGGTTGAGCCTGGGAGCAGTGTGGCCTGAGAGGCTGGAGGGGGCAGGTGAGGGTGATGGGTGACAGAGGGGCCCTGTGGTGGGTGGTGGCTGGTTTCTGGCCAGTAGAGCTCAGGGTGGGGTGTTGATCCAGGCCTAAGGGCTCAGAGTGGAAGGAGGGTGGAGGGACAGTTGCGTGGCATGGTCAGTTCAGGGAAGGTCTGTCCATGAGCGTGGGTCCCAGGACAGGGCTAGGAGCTGACAAGAGAAAGCCAGAGAAGCGGGGAGCCTGAGACAGATCAGGGGTGGGGGCAGTGAGGGCGGCCACAGAGGGTGAGCGAAATCAGAGCGGGCGGCGGGTGAGAGCCCTATGTGTCCCCCCAAGTGGAGGCGCCCGGGAGGAGCAGGGACCAGAGACCCCACTCGAGGTCTAGAGGCAAACGGCGGGAAGTCATTATGGGTGAGCAGGGTGGGAAGACTGGGGAAGGGGGCCTGTGGGCAGGGGAGAAGGGTCTGGTCTGGAGCCAGCCCGGTGCCTCAGCCAGGAGACGGAATGTACCGTATTTGCCACGTGTGTCGCGCACTCACGTTTCTGGCCCAAGCTTTCAAGAGAAAAATCTTTCATTTTAATTTTTTAATTCAGTGTTTAATGTTTATTTATTTACATTTAGATACTTGTATTTTGTATTATAAGGAAATTTTAACATTTACTTTTGAACATATGGATATCCTTATTGCTTCCTAGAGTTCCACTTTTAATGTGTAAGCATTAATAAAAGAATTAAAAACATTTGTATAGATACAGAATTAGTAGTACCCATGTGTAAGGCGCATCCTTGTTTTTCCCTCAGAAATTTGGGGGCGAAAGCGTGTAACATACACTGTGAAATACGGTACATCCCCAGTTTATGGGCAGCCTGGCCCCGGGGCCCCTCTGGGGAGTGGACCTGGCCCCAGCCCAGGGAGCGAAGTAGGACGGGCCCTTCTCTCCCTGTCCACCCCGCATACGTCTGTCACTCCGCCTTTCTTTATCATACCCTGTGTTCCTTCCTCAGCTTCCCCTTTCCTCGTAATGAAGTTCTCTCTCTCTTAACGGGGATCTGAGGTACGCGTACACATGGTGCCCCACTCGCTGTCCCCGCGTGACAGGACTCCACGCATCTTCTCTGCCTGGCCCTCGGCAGGTCTCCACCCACCTCTGTGCCTCACCTTCCCCGTTTATGACGTTTGTAGTAATAGCGCCAGCCACAGAGGCTGTTGCAAGGGTTAAATGAGAGAATCCATGTAAAGGGCTCAGAACAGGGCTTAGCACAGAGAGAGCAGGTGGCAAGTGTCCATTCTCACTCACAGAGGTGTGTGTGAGGGGGCGTGATTTGCTCCAGCTTCCCCCACCCCACCTCCGGAGCAATGCAAATAAAGGCTGGGAAAGGAGGCCCAGGGCAGCCAGCCTTGGGCAGCCAGCACTGGCAGCGCCCGTGGGTGGGGTCATTGGATTTCAGGCTTGTCTTTTGCGGGGTGGGCGGAGGGAGCCTGGGGCAGCTTCTGGAATGGAGGGGTTTTCTGGTAGGTAAGTTCCTGTAAGGGAAGACAGATTCAGGCTCCGTCGAGGGTGGGTAAGGATGGTTCTACACGCAGCCTGATGTGGACCGCCTCCTAGTGTCCCGCCTGTGAGCCCTGCAGAGAGGAGGGGCTCTGAGTTGTAACAGGAAAGGGTGGTTTTACCGCAGTCTCTGGAAGGCAATGGGAACAAGAAATGATACTTTTTTGTGTGTTTGTCAGCTAGAGGCAGAGAGAGAGGTGTTTTGCCCACCTGGGCGTGGAAGGCGGGGTGTCTTTGGTGCATTGAGAACCCAGGAAATAGAATGTGGCTTTGCCCCGTCATGCACGGTCACAGCAGTGCAGTGCCTGGGATGACACCGTGCCCAGCAGAGTGGTGTGCCCTTGCAGGGGGCGATACGGGGAGGAGGTGCAGCCCTGCCCGGCAGCAGGCAGCGACCTGGCAGCTGAGGCGGGCGGCTGGTGTGGGGGCATGGGGACAGTAGTGACATCTTCAGGCAGCTCGGCCAGCAATGGGGGTGGGGGTGGTTGTCATCCACGGAAGGGAGACGCTGAGACGGAAATCACGGCGCACCCATGGGAGCAGATTACCTCTGTCTCAGAGGACACGCAAGCTGCTGTCTGAGGACTTCAAGAGCAACCGTGTGCATGCGTGTTCAAGGGGGTAGGTTTGGGAGAAGGCTGGGACCCCATCATAGTCATCCGAGGCAAGAGTCAATGACATCCACATTATTACTGTCAAAATGGCCCCGACCTTAAGCCCAGACTGGGATAGCCAGGCAAATGCACGTTTGCACATTACATTACATTTGCAAGTTACACATTTATAAATAAAAGGGGATGTTACCTCTTCCGACTTAAACTGCAAGTTTCCCCTCTGTGTCAGAAAGTTAGACGTAAGCCACCTTTTCACCTTTATGAGTGAATTTTTTTCTCTCGGTGGGATGGAGCTAGATCCGATTTTAGACTCCCAGCCTCCAGACCTGTGAGATAGATTTCTATAGTGCAAGCCACCCCATATACGGTATTTTCGTCATAACAGCTTGAACCGCCTAAGATACCAGGACGCTGCTCAATGTCCTGCCATGCCCAGGGCAGCCTCCCACAACCGAGAATTATCCAGCGCAAATGTTTCACGTGCCACCGTTGAGAAACTCTGCTCCCCGCTTGCTTGGATTGTGTTTGCAGTCAGAGAGCTCTCCCGCCAGGACTGCCACCTCCCCAGGGTGCCAGGACCAGCACCCCTGTCCTCTTCCCTGGGACTGCAGGAGGCTGAAGCTCTTGCCCAACAAAAGTTCCCCCCAGATCCTTTCCCTGAATTGATGTAAAGGAGAGCGATGTTCTTTTAACTGGCCGTGGTTGACCCCCGGTGGAGGAGGCGTCCGGGGTGAACAGCCGGGCCGGTTAGGTCTGGGGGAAGTGCGACAGCATCTGGTGTCCTCTGTTTATTCTTTTGAAATCCACCAGCTGGGTAAGCACGGGATTATGGTGAACAAGTCGGCTCTTTAGAAGTTTTGTTTATCCTGTGAAAGAATAAAGAGATGAGAGGTGAGGCTTGGCAGGACACGGGGATCGGATGTCCACAGCCATTCAGAAAATTACTGGCCTTGCCCACCTGGGACGACCGCCCATGGTGGTCCTCACTCAAGCCTCGTTCTGTGGCGGTGGGACAGAGCAATCGAAGGATTGTGTTAGTTGTGTTTTGCGCTTCTCTATTTTTGTGGTTTGGGCAGTTAGGAAGCAGAACTCTAGTTACAGGGGTCATTCTGTAAACCCCGTAGGCTTTTCCATGTCGTTTTTGGTTTAGGGTCCAGCACTCGCACCTGGAGGAGCTGTGTGTCCTGCTTTCCCCGGACCGTCCACTTTGTGGACTCAAGTGGTTTCACACGTCACCTTCTCTGTCCCTAACCTGTCTCCCTCTCTGATAGGACCTGTTCCTTTTCCTGTACCCACCCAACCCCTGAGGCATCCCTCAATGATAGCTCGTATTATGGTCTGGTTATGTGAATGTAATCCCAATATAATTAATATAATGCACATTGTTATCCCCCAATGCTAGAAAATTCTGGAGGGCAGGGACCATGTGGTGTTGTTTCCTATCTTTGAGTGCTCGGCCCCCATGCCGGGTCTGACCTGAGACTGGTCTTTAGGAAGAGTTTGTTGAGTCGAACTAAACTTCAAGGGAGTGAACCTTAAGCAACAATTCCACAGGAAGAATGGCAGATTTGGGCCACTGCTTGTGCAGGGATGAAAGGCGCCGTTGCATGTCTTCACAGGGTATGCTGGGAACTGCCTGAGAGTGTCCGTCTCTCAAGCCAATTACAGCCTCTAACATTCTTTCCTCAGTGTCAAAAGGCTTGAGTGTTTCAAGATGAATTTTTGGAATGCTGGGCGAGCCACGGCGGAGACTAGAGGCACTGAGAATTGAAGGTGTTTATAACTTATGCTTTCTAATGAGGTCACTGCAAAAGTTTGTTGGTAGAATATGTATTTTCTTTCTTTCTTTTTTTTTTAAAGATTTTATTTATTTACTTGTAGGGAGAGGAAAAGGGAGGGAGAAAGAGAGGGAGAGAAACATCTATGTGTGAGAGAAACATTGATCGGTTGCCTCTCACATGCCTCCAACTGGGGACCTGGCCCACAACCTGGGCATGTGCCCTGACTGGGAATCAAACCAGCGACCTTTCGGTTCGCAGGCTGGTGCTCAATCCACTGAGCCACACCAGCCAGGGCCACTTTCTTTTAAAGAAATACAATTATATTAATTTCAAGGATACACTATAAATGTATGGAACTAGGGTGCAAGAAAGGACCCGGGCTTTGCATAACTGCCAAGTAAACCAGGTCTTCTGAAAAAGAAACCGAGGACCTTGAGTACAGGAAGGATTCACAGTGAACAGCAATGTTGTTTGTAAACAGCCTTTTATTCCTCCTAGTGAAAGTGCTCCCTTATCTTAACTATACTGTTAATTTGCTTAATAGCCTCTGTTTAAAATTCAGGGGCGTCCAACCTGCGGCCTGAGGGCTGCATGCAGCCCAGAATGGCTATGAATGCGGCCCAACACAAAATCATAAACTTACTTAAAATATTATGAGATTTTTTTTTTTTTGTGATTATGTGTCGCAATGTGTTTAATGTGCGGTCCAAGACAACTCTTCTTCTTCCAGTGTGGCCCAGAGATGCCAAAAGGTTGGACACCCCTGGAAATGATCACAAATTCCCCGTCATGTCCTCCAAACCCTTCGTGACCCCATCACCCTTCCTTCCATCTCCTGCAGAGACACCTCAGTGGCTCGCCTGTTCTGAAAAGTAGCAATGACAATGATTTGCACAATCAATAATTTAACCCTAATGGAAATGAAAAGTCATTGCCAGGCTTGATTCTACTGATCTTCCTGTGAAAGGAGTTTAGCTGGATTGCCAAGTTTTACCTATTCTGCCCATTCTTTTGGCAGATTTTAAATAACAGCTTTCTAATCAAAGCAGACGATTCAAGAGCAACCACGTATGTAGACTTAGAGTTAGAAGACCTAGATTCAAATGATCTCCCGACCGTTTATTGGTCAAGTGACCTTCTGAAGCTCATTTAACCTGTAAATCAATTTCGTCATAAAAAACGTGGCTACAACGACCTGTGCTGGCTGCTTCAGGACCTTGTCACGTCTGTAAAAGAAAGTGTCCTGTGTCATATGCATGAGGGCAGCTGCTGTGGTCATTTACAGCCCAGTTCTCCGACTCTTCCGCAGTTTCCAGTCCTGCAGCTTTAATAAATAGGGACAGACAACTTCTGAGCTGCAGCTGAGCTTTCAATAACTGTGACGGGGAGGGTTGAGGTGCTGGAATAGCCACCAGAGGTGAAGAGACGTGGAGGTGTGAGAAGGTGGCGGGGCAGGGGCACGGGGATTGTGGTGGGAGAGGGCGAGTTCTACGTGCAAGACGCCGGCATCAGAGTAGTCCGGGGGCTGCTGCCTGCACACGGGCTGAGCTCCGTTTTGGAACGCGGGAGCGGAAAGGTCGTTTTAGAGACACTTCTGTTTAAAAGTTTAAATGTCTATCACTTAAAGGTTCCACCTTCAGCTATTCAGGAAATTCTGCTCTATAAAGTGACTCATTCGTTCCCTACGGGTTCTGCCGAGACAGGGCCAAGCACAGAGACTTCAGTTCCTGGAAGATTGTTCCCGTTTTGTCGTGGGCTATAACTGGGAGGTAATGTTTTTGAATTCTCAATTAGGGGGAACTCAGAATACTTTTTAGAAAGTAGTTCCATGGTCCTGAGATGTTGTCCTTCTCTCACGAGTCAATATGACAGATTCTTTACCTTAACATTTGTAAAAAGGCAACGTGGAGTCTGGCTCGGCCATGCTTCAGACAGCTTGTCTCTCTGTTTTCCAAAGTACAGGGCTTGGCCCCCAGCTCCGGCACTGTCCGCTAAAGAAAGGTTTTACTTGTTGGTTTGTTTGTTTTTTGTTATTTTGTTTTTGTTCCCTTTTATCATTTTAGAAAGATATCACACAAACCAAATTCTTTTCAATTATTACTTTTTTCTCTTTGTGGCTTTACCTAGTTTCCTTTTTAAGAAGTCGTATTTTATTGTTTATGCCATTACAGTTGTCCCTGCTTTTTCTCCCGTTGCCCACCTCCACCCAGCCCCTTCCCCTCCCTCAGGCAATCCCCTCACTGTTGTCCCTGTCCACGGCTCAGGCGTATATACATTCTTTGGCTAATCCCTTCACCTTCTTTTATTTTATGCAACTCGAGACTGTTTCAAGTCAAAGGTGAAAGTCGCTGCCCTGCTCCTGAATAACCCCTGCTTAGCACACGAAGATGCTCTCCCCGGGAAAGCGCCCCCGGCTGCTGCGTGCCTGTGGGTCCAGGTCTCCAGTCCCAGCTGCTGGTGCCCTAGTCCCACCTTTCTGCTGGACGCTGTCACCAGAGTCTCTCACTTCAGATACAGCAGGTCTTCAGAGTTGCTGGCAGCGCTCACTTCTGTGGCCACTTGGGCAGGCCTTCGGGGACCCGCAAGAGCGGTTTCCTGTATGTAGCGCAAGAAATAGATTTGACCCCTGTGTGTCTCGGTTTCCTCATCTGTGACATGCAGGGGTTAGGACGCCCCATCCCTCGAGCGCTCTTTCGCTCTGACCTGCTTATGCGTCGAGCCTCCTCGTCCCCCCAGGGAGTATTTATGGCCCCTTTCACGGCTCTTGTCATGGCCGCTGAGCAGAAGGGCTCATGCAGAGCTGTGGAGGCCCGGGGAGCTGGGGTCTCTTTTTGGCTGGCGGACCGTGTGACCCTGCCCACTGCTTGGCCCTTCAGGACCTTAGATTCCTTAGCTGAGAAATGAGGGCCCAGGCCTGTTTGATCTCCGCGAGGCTTTCTGGTCTGATACCCCGCGGTTTTCACTGTCTCCTTCTACCCTGGGGTGACCCCACTGACCCCGAGGGAACAGTCGGCTCAGGGTGGGCACCGTGTGGGTGGCCATAATAGGTTTTAGGTGGCGGGGGCAGACTGGGGAAGCTGGACTTTTTTCCAGAGCCCCTGAGTCAGTCCCTTGTGGTCTGACTTCATTTTTCCCTTTGAAGTGAAATCCTAGAGCGTCACCCACGCCCACTTCAGCTCTGAGGACATTTGCGGTGCATTCCAGCACCATCCCAATGCCGAGTGGACCAGTTTGGAGACAATCTCTCTCACCTGTGAGCCTTGGTGCTTGGATAACCAAACATCCCGGTTTGTCCTGGGCTGCCCCGGCTTTACCACTGGAAGTCCCATGTCCCAGGAAACCTCTCAGTCCCTATCAGACAACAGCGTTCCCCCTCAAGGCCTGTCCAACTTCCTTAATGAGACAGGCTGTGGTTACATAAAGGAGCCAGCAGGTCGGTGAACCTCAACCTCATCTGGGGGGCTTGACAGATGCAGACTCGTGGGCCCCACCCTGGAGAGTCAGGTTCAGTAGATCTGGAGTGGGAACTAGGAATTTGCACTTAATAAAGGTCCCTGGGTGAGTCTCTGAGTCTGGGGCAGGTGGATCAGGTACCACACCGTGAGAGACACGCTGTCCTTGGAGCATGCTGTGCTCGTGGCCTCCCGGAGCTTCCGACCCAGGCAGGTGCAGCCTCGCTGCGGAGCGACTCGGCTTCGCCGAGAATGTAGTGAGCCTCCGTCTGCCTCTGGCTCCTCCAGGGCTCTCGGAGCTCAGTGCTGTCCATTAGCGGGTGGACATGGCCTTCTTCCACAGGGGACCTTCAGGGGGCAAAGGCCAGTCCCTGCGGCTAACGCCAGGCTCTTGTCTCTGAGCCACGCCTGCTCTTTCTGCTACACCGAGTGGCCTCTCTGGTGAGGGGACCAGCGGGGACGATGTCTCAGGCCCATTGCTCTGACCTTTCAGCATGTCGGGGGGAGGTGAGGAAACAGCCCTGTTCTTACTCTCATTCTGGGTGAGCAGCTGTCGTTTCTGTCGCTGATGAGCTAAGCCTTTTTCTAAGGTGGACCGATGAGCAAGGGCACTTAGTTACAGGCGTGATTTGAAGAGGACTGGGAGGTGGCCTGTAAAGGGCTCGCGTTCACTCGCTGCGGCTGCCAAAGGACAAAGTGACAGGGGTGTCGCTCAGAGGGGAGAGGTATGGAATGACGACTTCACAGGCCTTCAGAGGAGGCAGGACAGCGACCGCAGGACTCGAGGTTGACAGGCTCCTGGGATGACATGGCACCCCAGAGGGCGGCCAGCCTCCGTGGTGGCTGGGGCCGAGCTTCACAGCTGGCCGGGCATCTGCATCAGGCCCCACAAGCCACTGTCAGACCTGACCTAGGGGGCCGTCCTAGTCTGTTCAGGCTGCTGTGACAATACTATAGACTGGGTGGCTAACCAACAACAGAACTTGGTTTGTCATAGTTTTGGAGGCTGGAAGTTGGTGGGGGGTACTCAAACATTCAGTCCATTGCAGGGGCCTTCCCGGGACCGGGGTCTGAGCGTCCTGGTAGTGTGGCGTGATGGCTGGGAGGACCGGCTCAGGAGTTGGCCTGCCTGGGTTGAAACCCTGCCTCATTCATCAGCTGGGTGACCTTGGGCAAGTCATTAACCTCTCTGAGCCACTGTTTTTCCATTTATAAAATGGGGTCATAATGTTTCCTGTGTTGTCAGGAGAATTGAGTGCTATGAGCGTGTGAACTGCTTAGCCCAGTCCCTGGCACATAATAAAGGTTGACTTTTATTATTATTATTGACAGACACTGGCCAAGGCCAGCAATGATGTCTGTACTAACTTGCTAGGCTACTATTACAAAACACCACGGACTGGGCAGCTTCAACAACAGAAAATTATTTTCTCGCCGTCCTGGAGGCTGGAAGTCCCCGGTTAAGGTATGGGCAGGTTAGGGTTTTCCTGCGGCCTCTGTCCTCGGCTTGCAGATGTCCACCTTCTTGTTGTGTCCTCACGTGGCCTTCCGTCTCTGTGCCTGCATCGCTGGTGTCTGACTTTCCTCTTATGAGGGCAGCAGCTGGACTGGATTAGAGCCCACCCTAATGACCTCACTGTAACTAAATCACCTCTTTACTGGCCCTCTCTGAAAACCCAGCCTCATTCTGAAGTAATGGCCGTTAGAGCTTTGCCACATGAATTCAGGGGCACAATTCAAACCATAACAGGGACCAACCTCAGAACCGGGATCTTTGAGGGTCAGACAGGAAAGGTCCTCCTTAGGGAGCCAGAAACGAAAGTAGGGCCCCCCAAACATGACTGGGGAGCGGGGGCCACTCTGTGGCTGCCCAGGCAGCCCATCCCTTTGCGCTTGGCCATGATGCCAGGTACAGTGTGTTTAGTTTTATAGTCAATGGCTGGGTTTGCCCTGGCCCCAGACTGGCAGGTGTGGGTGCAGTCGGCTCCCTGGGTGCAGTGAGGAGGCAAGTGTGGGAGATAGCGAAGGGGAAGAGCAGGTGGTGGCTCTAGAAGAGACACGAGGGTCATATTCCTGAGGATTGTGGGGACAAAACAAAAGCCGAGGTTGCAAGGCAGCACCGGACCAACCCCTGGCCCATCCCTTTAGGGTCATGAAGCTGTCGTTTCCCTTCAGTGGACCAGGGAACCCCTCGAAGGGGGCTAACGTGGTAAGTGTTCCGTGTAGGGTTCAGGCCATCTAGGGTCTTCTGGTCGACCTAGTGGATGCATTTCCTTAAGAAATGCAAATCCAAGACTTCAGCAGAGAGTGAGGTGGCCAGGGTGTGAAGCCTTTTAAGGACAGGGCTAGAGTGCAGCGTGGGATTTCAGTTTGCCCTCAATCCCAAAATGAACCTGCGAAGGTCACCTGTCAGGGCCCCTCAGTTTCCTTCTCCATCTCCACCCCTTCCCCCTCTTCTGTTCGCCTCCACAAGGGTCCTCCTGCGCCCCTTTGTGGATCTCCCCACTGTCCTGGCAGATCTGTGCCGGCAGACCCTGAAAACCTGGGCATCTCTGTACCCCTCACTTTGCTCTGATTTTGGCTGAAGAAGGGGTCCCAAGGAAGGCATTCCAGGAGAACGTTGCTGGAGTGAGGGTCAGTGGTTCCGCCGTCACCATGAAACATTCCAGGTCCCTTCGCCTTCATCTCAAGACCATCTTGGTCTCGGCTTCTTGTTCATATCTCCTGGTGCTACTCAAATGGTTTGGTGTTTGATAACGTCTCTGTTCTCAGTCATTCTGAGGGGGCTGGGAGTTGAAGGTAGTATTCTGTTAGACTACTTGGGCAGCCTCAGAATTAGAGTTTCTGGCTGCGTACATGACGAGCACGTCTAGATTTGGTCCTTTTGCTGAGATGCGTTCCTGGAGCAGAACCCCCTAAGTCCAGACCTAGGATTCAGACTACAGCTCCTGCTCCCGGAGTCTCCTCCAGTCCCCCACTCCCCTGGGTGAACGGAGCCCCCCCACCCCCAAGAGCTTTCTCAACTCCCGTGGACAGCAGACTGCAACCCTCTTGGAAGACAGTGGTGCAGTGCTAAGTTCAAGTCCGGCATCAAATCCTGGCTCTGCTGTTGACTAGCTGGATCTTCCGGGTTGTGTTCAAGCCTCCGTTCCCTCATTTCTGAGTTATGTGCCTCGTACATGTTAAGTACTCAAAAAATTAGGGCTAATTCTCCTTCTTCTTCTTCTTATCATTCATTCAACTCCCTCAGCCCAAGCGGTATTGAGTATAGTGGTTTCCCCTGGACCGAGGTCATCGGGGTGACAGTGGTTGTCAGGGACCCTGACCCGGGACAAGCTTGCCAAGAGCATCGAAGGCCAGCTTTAAGGTGTTTCTTGATGAGAGATTAATCTGAGCTGTGGGACAAAGTGGACACACGTTTAATATCTTAGGCACGCCTCCTGACTTGTCAAGGTCAGGCCGTTCACCCCACTGGAAAGGCAGTACATAAATGTGGATGGGTTGGAGATGGATATCCCTGGGACATCTGACTTTGTTTGGGGCAGCAGAAGGGCCTAGCGTTTTTACATCCCTCCTGTGAGGTTGGCTGAAACACGTGTCCCGATGTGTGGGCCCCAGAAGAGCTTAGGCCCAGGGCGCAGGGGTCACCGATGACATCTGCTGTCACCCATCTCTGTTATCCCCCAGCATGGGAAGTCATAGAGGCCGAGTGAAAAGATGGCAGGGCCTGTGAAGGCTCTCCAGAGGCAGGCACTGGGGGACTGTTCTGACAACACCTTCCCACCTTCCCCACCCCTCAGATAACAGCAAGTAGTAAGAAACTATAGGATCCAGCTGGTCCCCAGTCCACGGACATGTGGGGTCCTGGCCCCCTCGCGGACAGTGCAGTGAAGCAGGCTGCGTAGCGTAGCGGTGGGACTTCGGGCGCCACGGCGGGGCTTGCTGGCATCCAGTGCTGGCTCCCCCATTTGTGTAATGTTCTGCCCTGGCCTCGGTTCCCCCCTTTGCTAAAAATGGGGACCCGGAAGCCATGTACATCACAGTATCGTAGGGGTAAGATGAGATTATGAAGGCGCAACGCTGGGCATGTGGGAAGTGCTCAGTCGGCGTCATCTGTCACTGTTATTACTCTGTTTGGAGTGGGGTTGGTGACCTGCCTGCAGGCCCCTGGGAACCCAGCGAACACAACAAACAAAGGAACAAAATAGAACCAGAGGCAGGGAAACAAGGGACGGACTGGCAGGGACCAGAGGGAGGGGAGCGAAAACAGGGGAAAGACGGGGAAGGATCTCGTCAAGGATCGTGTATAAATGACCCATGGACACGGACAGCAGGGTGGACATTGACTGTGGGAGTGGGGGGGTGGGAGGATGGGGGTAGGCAGGACAGGAGAGAGCAATGGGGGAAAAATTGGGACAATTGTAATAGAACAACAATGAAAAAAAGAAAAGAATATATTACTTCCCCAGGCTGTTGTGGCTCAATGGGTTGGGCGTAGTCCCGCAGACAAAGGTCACCGGTTCAATTCCCGGTCAAGGCACATGCCTGGGTTGCAGCTTTGGTCGCTGGTCAGGGCGCATTCAAGAGGCAACTGATCAATGTTTCTCTCTCACACTGATGTTTCCCTCCCTGTCTTTCTTGCTCCCTTCCCCTCTCTAATAAGTAAATAAATAAAATCTTTAAAAAAAGAGAGAGAATATATTGTTATGTATTTGTCGTAGGCCCTGAAGTGCCATCCACCCTGTGAGGTTAACTTTTATTTTAAAATAAAGGCTTTTGCTCTCCAAGGAAATCATTAAGAGGCAACCACCCCCAGCAATCCAGCAGCTGTCCTGCCATGTGGCTGGCTGGGCAGGGACTGGGGTTGGGGACAGAGTGGCTCTCTGGGGCTGGGGAGGGCCCTGGGAGAGACAACAGGCCGGGGGACGACCATTTTCCGGGGCGGCATTTGGCCCTGGGCTTGTGTTCCTCAGACACACAGGTCATTGGTTTTCTTTTGACTGAAGCCTTGCCCCACGATTGTTCTGGAGTTTTGGTGGAGGAGAGACTCATTGAGACCTGATTTCGGCACAGGGAGGCGATTCCACTGAGCTCTAGTGGGAAGGGCCAGTCCAAGATGTCGGCTCTTCCTGGAATCTGGAACTGGGCTCTCCACCGACCTTCCCCATGACCGCTTTTGAAAAATGCAATGAGCTTTTGACCTTACTTCAGTCAGCACCCATTGAACATCTGCTGCTGGGCTAGGCACCTAGAACACACACAGAGAGGTAGATGTGCCAGTCCGTGAAGTCCCACAAGCCTAGGACCTGTGGCTCTTGTGCCTCTCTGCTGACAACTTCCCATCTCCTGCCTGGTAGAGAAGGGCGAGGGGGGTGTTCTGGGCGTGGGGACAGCAAGAGCAGAGGTCTCAGGAGGTGTAAGGACTCAGGGTATGTTCAGGAAGTGAGTGGCACCAGACGGCGAGAGGAGGAGTGGGTGTGGGTGGGCCGACAGTGAGACCAGGGCGTCCTTGTCTTTGGGGAGTGGGAGCTGAAACCGTTTGGACCCTGACAGACGGTCTTAAATTCCATTTTAAACTGGCCCTTTTTATAAAGAGAAGAAAAGTGTAGGAAAAGGGGTTTGGAATTCAGGAAAAAGTTAATCAGATAAAAGCTGCAGCATTCCTTCGTCTGTGTCCTGGGCCGTGGAATCTCACCTGGGAGCACAATGGCTCAGATGCCATCCCGATCGCTCGCAGGGCCCCTGAGACACGAAGGTGGGACTGCTTGTGGTCTCCTGCAGTGAAGGCGGGTCATGCCTTCCGTTCCAGAAACAATAGCTTTTTACATACATTGATTACTAAACTTATTAGCTATTACCTGAAACTAAAAATTTTCCAACATTCGAGTCCTCTGTCAGAGCCACCGGTAGTGTTCTTACAGGGAAATGACATGAGCTGACTTTTGTTTCTATTAAAAAAAAAAAAAGATTTTATTTACTTATTTTTAGAGAGAGAGGAAGAGAGGGAGAGAAACATCCTTGTGTGAGAGAAATATCCATCGGTTGCCTCTCATATGTGCCCCACCCCGGGGACCGGGCTGAAACCCAGGCATGTGCCCTGACTGGGAATGGACCCTGGAACCCGCAATAAACTTTCGCTTTGAGGGGCTACGCCCAGCCCGCTGAGCCACACCCATCAGGGCTGACTTTTGTTTTTCATCATAAATGATGATCACAGCATCACATTGCTCAGCACTGAGCCCTTCCTTTGTGACAGGCTTAGCTAAATGCTTTAAAACGATTTATCTCATTTAACCCCATTTTACAGATGGGGCCACAAACCCGTGTCCATCTGGCCCCACGGCCCTCGCTGGGAACCGCCCCTCGGCTTCCCCGAACCACAGCACCCTCGTCTGTGACACCCACGTCGCGGGCTTGTTTTATTCCACTGGGGAATATGTTTCAAGTGCCTGGCGCACTGTGAGTGCTCAGTAAGTGCCCGCTGTGGCTGTATTTGTTATTGTTGCTATGATCCGTTTCAGAGAATGCCCCCTGGCACGCCAGGTGTTGGGTGATACCTTTAAGTCTGAAACCACATGTGCCCGCATGAGTAAGCTGGGCAACTAAAGCACCCTCCCCCCGAAGTGGGGTGCTGCACAGGCGGCTTCCTGTATCCTCCCCTGTTGCTGTGGTTACCAGCTTGGGCACCTGGTTCTTGCTCTGTCACGGGCGCCTCTCCAGCTCAGGTCAGGGTGGCCCGTTTCCCGCCTGGCCCTGCTGCACGGGCTGCTGCTTTGAGGTTGCCTCCTGTGTTCTCTGGTCTCGGTTTTGCTCCAGCTGAGCTGGGGCAACGGGAGACTGGTGACAACCTGCAGCGGGACAAGGCGGAGGCTGGAGGGGCCCTGGCCATGGGAATGAAGATTGATGGCGGTGTTAGGAAATGTTTTGGATTTAGGACTGAGAGGTGCTGACCGTCTAACACCAGGAGGAGAAAAGAGGGGAGAGTGAACGATAAACGCTGACTTGAATGGCCCCGTGGCTGCGCCCCCCTCCTTGGGTTGTCCCCTGCATCCCCAGGGCTTTGCCTGAGGCAGCCAACATGGAGGCTGACAACCTCCCAGGTCCCCACTCCTTGAGCGCCAGCCCTGACTGCTTCCCTGTCCCTCGCTGTCTTCATTTGGATGTCCCTCAGGCATATTTCCAGCACAGTATTTCCAAAATGGAACTCCAAAAATGATTCGACCCCCTCACTCCCGAACTTGTACCCCCTTCTCCATCAGTGGTACTGCTCTCGCTCGTGTTCAAGCTAGAAAATATGAGCACCCTCCCCGATGCCTCCCTCCTCCTCACCCCTTGTAGCCCCCTCCTCAGTAAGTCCCGCCCTTTCTGCCTTAGGAATACACCACCTCTCAGCATCTGCACAGCCACCTTCCTCGGTCAAGCCACCGCCATCTCTCACTTGGGTGACTGAGTCCACATTGCCTCCCCTCTTCCACCCTGGCTCCGAATTCCAGCCACAGTGGTCTTTTAGGAACACGAATTTGATTGTTAATCCTTTCACCTAATGACTTCCTACTGTACCACCATCCCACGCCTTCCAAGGTTCTACACTGGCCCCGGCAGGCGTGGCTCAGTGGGTTGGGCATCCTCCTGCAAACCAAAGGGTCTCGGGTTCAATTCCTGGTCAGGAAAAAGGCCTGGGTTGTGGGCCAGGCCCCCAGTTGGGGGCATGCGAGAGGCAACTGATTGATATTTCTCCCCTTCTCTTTTCCCCTCCCTTCCCTTCTCTCTAAAAATAAATCAATAAAACCTTAAAAAAAAACAAACAACCCAACAAAACCCAAGGTTCTATAGTGGATCTCAACTTTGCCTGACTTCCCTTCTCCCTGTCACTCCGTCCCTTTAGCCTCACTGGCTTCCGCGTGGTCCCCACAATGTGTCAAATCTTTCCGTCCTTGGGCCTCGGCACGGCTCACCGCCATTCCCACCGCCGGGAATGCTCTGCCTTGCCTTTGCATGGTTGGTTCCATCCCATCCCTCAGACTTCAGTCTCCATGTTCCTTCTCAGGTCACTCCCTACTCACGATCTAAGGAGGGTCCACATTCTTCTTAACATCCCCTTTAGCCAAGCATTTCATTCAGAGCACACACTGGTCTCAACTTGACATTTTTCACCTTGTATATTTTCTGTCTCCCCCGCTAGAGTTTCAACTCTGCAAGGGCACCTGGCACATCAAAGGTGCCACCAGGTATTTGTGGATTTACCCAACAGGCACGCACCTCATCGTTGGTGAGGACCCCTGCATAGAGAGCACAGAGGGCCCACAGGACACTGATATTCACGGGACAGGCAGAGGGGCTGTCAAGGAGACTTGAAAATGAGGGACGGGGCGTAGTGTCAGTAACCAAGAGAGGAGGGACACATCAGTTGGGGATGCTTTTGGCTGCAGGTAACAACACACCTGTCCAGTGGGGACGCTGACAAGAGGATTTTTGGTACTTTTCTCATAGTAGGGACGTTCCGAGTTCTGGTCAGTGTCTCCGAGGTCCTCCTGGCCTTCCTGCAGCTTCACACATCACATCCTCACGTAACTGAGTTCAAGGACAGGAAACAAGGAGCAGTGTGGGGTGCACATTCTCATTTGTCTCCCTCCCGTTGGTGGGGGGTTGGGGCGATGGTGGAAGGGGTGTCCCCAGAAAATCCCACCCAATCTTCCCCTACATTCTACTGGTCAGAAAGGACACATGCATGCCCTTGGACCAGGACCTGTGCCCAGCTTGCCGATGTAAAAGAATCTCTTTCCTGTCTTTGAACGAAGTTGCGGTTCTGCCGGCTGAGGAGAAGGGGAGTAGCCACTCATTGAGGAAGCAATGAGTAGTGCTTGGCCCAGGCCCATTTCACAGAGAAGAGGTTTTCTCTGTCGGGTTAATTGATGCAGGAAGGTCAGACGGGATGGACCTTGAGAAGCGACTACTGGATTTGATGCTTATAGACCCATCGTGGCCCTTGGGAGGTGGCTTCCCCCAGAGTGGCTGCACTGGGCTGCACGCTGCGGGGGCTGAGGGTTTACTGCGAGAGGAAGGTGGGTAACCAGGAGGTCTGGTGTGCAAGGGAAGAGAAGAGATGGGATAGCGTCTGGGTGCAGGAGGCAGACACAAGGGTCTGAATCTACAGTTTGGGGCAGACTTGAAGATGTTGGTTGACGGGCTGAGCAAAAGAAACCAGGAGAGAGAGGGCAAAGATTCCGAAGCAGGACAGGCTGGTTGGTTCCCAGACCCTAGAAGAAATGGGGCTGGGGTCAAGCACACGAGAGGTGGCGGCTGCTCCAGGAACAAGTGGGAGGGCGTTCTCAGGAGACTTGGCTGCCTTCTGAGGTGGGAAGGGGGGCAGGATGGTGATGACGCCCAGCAGGGCCGAAGAGCCCTCTCACTTTCCTTTGTGTGGCAGTGGGCTCATTTAGAGATTGAATCTATGACCTTGACCTTTCCATTAACCTTCGTTTTTACATTCTGATAGAACAGACTGAAAGATAGAGGTCACATTTGTGTGGTTGTACACTGGAAAGCTCCTTGGGTTTTCTTGTATCTGTTTTTAAAAGATTTTATTTATTTATTTTTAGAGAGGGAGGAAGGGAAGGAGAAAGAGAGGGAGAGAAACATAGGCCAGTTGCCTCTCGCACGCAGCCCAGGCATGTGCCCTGACCTGTGATCAAACCCGTGACCTTTTGGTTCAAAGGCTGATGCTTAATCCACTGAGCCACACCAGCCAGGACCAATCCCTGGGTTTTCTTGTTCAGATAAATGTAACCGCCCAGGGCACGGCAGGGGCGTGGCTGTTGCATGGTACTCTATAGAGGGGGCAGGTCACTTAAGAGATAGCGTGGAGCCGCCAGATCCTGCAGTCCGTGGCCCGCAGGGTGGAGGAGAGAGCCCTGACTGAACCGAGCAGAGAAGACTTGGGTTCCACGTCCAGGTCCACCGCTTATGAGCTGGGGTTCGTGGGTATCCTCCAAGCCCGTGACCTCATCTGCAGAGGCTTGGGCTGTGGCCTCTCGGTTCCTCCCTTCTCTGCCCACAGTTATAAACTGCGCTGGCTCCTCCTAAGAAATTATGGGAATGCCTTCTGGCCCCCTCCCCCACCCTTCTCTGGGGAGTGTGACCCTGCTCAGTAACCCCTTGAAACAGAACAGTGTATTCCTTCATCATTAGCCCTGGTCCGCTGCTCCTGGCATCACTTCTCCTTTGTTTTGGGGAATGATGGCACAGGGCCCAGCTAGTGGGATCAGGAGCCAAGCCTTTCTACTCTATTTATTCAGATGGTAGCTATGGACGCAGCAAAAAGCAAACAGAAGTTTGACGAGATACATGAGCTCGATATCCCACATTTAAAACTGGCGTCTCTTTACGTAGGAGGCAGAAAACACAACATTATGTTAAAACGAATAATAGCCCCAACAGGAAAAAAAAAGTGCATTTTTAAGATAAAGGCTCTTAGCCACTAACTCTCTGTGTGTCTCACCCCAAAGCTCTCTAACGTCCACCCGCATCACGTGCCCTCTTGGGGATGCGAGTTCTGAAAGGCACACACCTTTCCTTAGGCTGCACTCTGTCTCCGGCACGTGGGGTAGGGCTTCGATCCAAGGAGGGCTTTGTGCTTGTCTCATGAGGCCGTTGGGGGAGGCTGATGTTGGTAAGAAGCGAGGAGAAGGCTCAGGTGGTCCCATCAAAGCCGTCGGCTGGTGGCCCGGACCTCAGGGGTGCCTATGGACCTTTCACGAGTGAGACCGTGAGCGAAGGGCCTCGCTGGGATCGGTTTCCCGCAGAGTGCCTGTAAATTTTCTGCGTTCTGCCTCGTGGGGAGGAAGCCGCAGATGCGTCTCTGCCCCCTCAGTGAATAGCTGGACAAAGGGAATGGACACTGGGACTCCATGGAGAGCAAGCGAGATCTCCGGGACCAGCCCTGCCCTGCAGGGCAGACGGACGTCCTGGAGGCCCAGCAGCTGCTGGGTGGGGCACGCCGTCAGCTTAATCTCCTGGCAGCCGCAGCAGGAGAGAGGAGAATCTGATATTCATTGTGTGGTTGTTTCTAATTTCCTTCTGCTTTCGAGATCCTCTTCTGAGAGAGTACAATGTCCCGATCAAGGCCCGGGCTTCCTCGGCGGGCACCGGGCCAGCTTCGGGGAAGGCGGTGCCCAGGAGAATACAATGGCCGGGCAGATGGCCTTTGACTCCTGTGTCCTCTGAGAATCACTGGGGATGGTGGGATTTGGTGGCCCCTTCGAATCCCAGCTATTGTTTGTTGTTCTGTCCCTGGGCCTTGAAGCAAGTCTGCCCCGAGTCTCATTGATGAGTGTAACTTTTAAACTGCCTCTTTTTGCCAAGGAAGGACATTCCTTCGTGTACCGCCAGGGTTCTTCTGAGGCTGGGTGGGAGGAGGGGGCCCTAGGACCCACAGGACTCCCTCCTCGACGGAGATTCTGGAGCCACGAGGCCCCTGCATGCCACTGTGTCCCCAGCAGTAGGGGGACAGTGTTGGGTCTTTGAGCACGTGGGCCAGGCTGCATCCAGGTCACAGGTCAGCGTCCGGGAGGCATCCTCAGCAGAGTATCCTGGGCTGATGTTTCCCCAACCAGGGCCATGTAAGGCCAGCTAGGGGCAGAAGGCCCAGGACAGTGTCCAAGGAATGGGGTGGGGTTTCCTCATTCCTTTCTTCACACTTGGCCTCTACTTGTGGATTTCAGGACATCGATTAGCCTTGTTTCTGGTTCCTCAGCAGAAAGCAGAGAGGACCCAAAAGTGAGTGACTCACGTGTGGACAGGAGCAGGCCGAAGGGCTATTTGACTGATCTTTGAGTCTATAGGGGTTTATCGAGAAAGACGCTATGAGAATGGCCTGTGGGAATGAGGGGAGGAGGGGGGCCAAGAATTTATTTTAAAAACCTTACATTTAATTAAAAAGAAATCTTTACGTTACTGCCGTAAGTGAAACCTGGCATTTTTCTAATAAGCACAGTAAGTTTATAACTGTTAAAACAAAGGCATTCCTCATATACCACTAAAATCTTAAACAACACCCCGGGCTTTGGATACGTGCGTAAAGTAGGCTTTTACACACAGTGGGGTCTCTATGAGTGTCTGACAGTGACATTGGGGTGAACTTGATGTTAGTAAGAAGCAAGAGGTAGGGTGCTTTGTGCTGACGGCGACCCCATCAAAGATGGTCCAGGGAGAGCCCCCTGCTGCCTGACCGAGGGCTCCTGGCCCCGCATCGGCATGTCCGACGGCTGTCTCCTTCCCACGCCGGGTGAAGGTGGACTGAGTGCATATATTCATACGGCGTTTAGGACAGTGTCTAGTGCATGGTAAGTGCTCAGTGAGTGTTAACACCCGCCATCATTTGGGAGATTCTGGCTGAGGGCTCTCGGCCTCCCTGGGGGTCCCATCACCTGCCCACCTGGGGGCAGGGCCCTGCCAGACAAGGTCCCCAGGTTCCTTCTCATCCTCCACGGGTTTCTGTCGCTCTCCAACTCCTCCACTGAGACAGGTGCGGCCAAGTGGCACGGCTACCATTTCCCTCGTGATTTTAGCATTAATCTAAGATGAGGTCACAGTATTAGTCATCGTGAAACATCCCCATTGGAATCGATGGCCATCTTTGTCCAGCGGAGGCTCTGGAATGGGATGGCCACTGGCGTGCACGAGCTGGGGGCTTGTCAGCTTTGGGTCTGCTGCTCCATCTGAGCAGCCGCGGGCTCCTTCTGGAATGGGACTCGTGGCCTGAGGGAAAAAGGAGCCGCGGGAAGCCATCCCAGGTTCCTGGGGTGGGGGGCGGGGGCTGGACATTCCGCCTCAGGCCCTGGAATTTTGACTTCCTGTTTGGCCTGGTCCTTGCTCCTCACCCCCCACAAATAGGGCCCTGATGCATCCTCTCCCTCCCCCTCTCAGGGTCTGTTTCCTCATCTGTGAAATGAGGGGGTTGCCCTGGATTGTCTCTAAGGCCCCCTCAAGCTTGAGAAAGCTATGATTCACCTCCCAGCCACCCCCTCACTTTCCCCTCAGACCTCTTGATTGACAGGAGAAGAAAGGTAGGAAGGAAGAGAGAAGTGGGGAGAGCCGTGCACCCCCTCCCAGTGTACAGCACAGGCCCCACAACACACTCCTGGTTAAAAATATCAACAGTGCTGAGGCTGAGAAAGCCTGCTTTGGGGGAGGAGAGACAGAAGGGAAGAAAAGATTTGCCAGACAAATGCATAATAGATGTCCTGCAGAGGATGAATGGTTGGACAGATGATAACGAAAGAGAAAATTCAGGGAGCAAGGAAGATGCCTGGGAAAAGGTTATTAAAGCAGAAGAGAAGAAGTTGCTAGGATGGGAAGGAAGTGTTTGCGAAGCTGGGGTTGTTAGCGTGAGCTGCTGACCTGAGAGCATAAGCCAGCGTGGGGGGCGTTGCCCTCCTGCCCGCTCCTTCCTGGTTCACTTTGGAGGATGTCCCCTCCAAAAGCGTTGCCCTCCTGCCCACCCCATGTTAGGGGCTCCCCCATGGAAGCTCAGCAATGCAGCCAGTTGGCAATGGCGTGTGCTGGGGCCACAAGGTGCCCTTGGGCTAAGAGCTGGGTGGTCCGAGACTAAGGCGGCCATTATCACGCAAGCATTAGAGAATTATCGTGTGTCAGGCAGGGTTGGTTTTCCTATGAGAACTTTGCTCCTTGCTGAAATAACGACAAATCAGTTCAGTTACCCGCAACTCTAGAGGAAGATACCATAAAAGCAAGAGTAAAAGAAATGGACCTAGTCAGGTGGATGTAAAGTACAGCGGAGGAAATACGGTCAATAATATTGTGATAACTACGTATGGGGCCAGGTGCGTCCTGGAAACATTGGGGGAACACTTTGTAAAATATATGATTGCCTAATCACTATGCTATACACCTGAAATTAATATAAAAGAATATTGAATATAAATTGTGATTGAAAAATAAAATAAAATAAATCGACATAGAGTGTCTTCGCAGCCTCGGGGGTGAACGATAATTTCTAACGTAGCGCACCAAAAGCACACAAAAACTCGATCAGCTGGATTTTTTCAAAATGAAAATTGTCTCTTCATCACAGGCATCAATAAAAACATGAAAGGGCAAGGCTTACCCTCAGAGGAAATATCTGCAATAAACATATCTGACGAAGTTTTCATTTCCAGAATATACGAAGAACCACTGGACAAATGACCCAGTAAAAACCGGGCAAAAGCCTTCACGCGCACAAAAGAGCCTGTCCAGATGGCCAAATACTCTAGGAAAAGTGCTCAACATCATCACTCATCAGGAAAATGCAAATGCAAATGACAAGGAGATACAACTACACACCCCCCAGAGTGGCTAAAATGAAGAGAGAGACTGTACTAACGGTCACTGAAGATACGGAGCAACTGAAACTATCAAACATTGCTGTGGGGTGTGGGGAATGGTGCGATTACTTAGGGAAGCCATTTGGCCAATTCTATTAAAGCTAAAGATACGCTCACTGTATAACCCAGTGATCCCACTCCCAGGTTATGCATACGCAGAGACGGATTTAGCAGCGCGCCCTAGGCCCTGACTTCTGAAGGCAAGTATTTTTATTTTTATGTCTCTCTCTCTCTTTTTTTTTAAGGGGCCCAATATTTTCTTCTGCACCCGGGGCCTCCACCGACCTTAATCCACCTCTGCACATGTTTATACATCCAAGAGGTGAATGCAAATGCTAACACAAATACGGGTATGAGAATGTTCAAAGGGCTTGTCTCCAAACTTGAAGCGCCCCCAAATCCCCTCAACAGAAGATTGGAAAAATAAATTGTGGTACATACAATGGAGTAAACAAGATCACAGATTGCAGACTGCCTGATTTCATTAACGTGAAGTTCAAGAAGAGACGAAACTGATGAGTCAGATCGTGGTTCTACCTGGCAGGGGTCTGGACTGCGAAGGTGCACGAGGGAACCTGCTGGGTGCGGGGAATAATCTATACCGGACTGGGGAGGTGGTTCTATAGGTACATTCATATGACAAGGATTCTAAGCTGTCCATTTGAGACAAGTGCATTTTATGTTCTTTACTGTATGTATGTTATCCTTTGATTTAAAAAAAAAAAAAAAAGAGCCCTGGCTGGTGTGGCTCAGTGGACTGAGCGCTGGCCTGCGAACCAAAGGGTCGCCGGTTGGATTCCCAGTCAGGGCACATGCCTGGGTTGTGGACCAGGTCCCCAGTGTGGGGCATGTGAGGGGCAACCACACAGTGATGTTTCTCTCCCTCTCTTTCTCCTTCCCTTCCCCTCTCTAAAAATAAATAAATAAAATATTTTAAAAAATAAAAAAATGAAAATAAATTCATATTCCTATGTCCAAGGGAAGTAATAACAATAGCAATGATTGAATATGTGCCAGGTGCTTGATATAGATTGTGTCACTTAATCCACCCAAAGCCATCTTGTCAACCAGGCATTATTCTCAGTTTTCAGACGAGGAAGCCGAGGCTTAGGGAGGTGAAAGAGCTTGTCCGGACTCATAGCTGGCAGTCATTGGAGCCGGGACTTGGTGCCACAATCCACGCTCTTGCTACTGGACCGGGCATCTCACAGTGATTCCTGGTGTAGCATCGAAGTTTTTTGTTTTGCCTGCTACATCCCTCCCAGCGCAGAAGCCTTCGATACCATTTTTAAAAAGATTTTATTTATTTATTTTTAGAGACAGGGGAAGGGAAGGAGAAAGAGAGGGAGAGAAATATTGATCGGTTGCCTCTTTCACGTCCCCAACCGGGGACCTGGCCCACAACCCAGGCATGTGCCCTGATTGGGAATTGAACCAGTGACCTTTTAGTTTGTGGGACGATGACCAACGCACTGAACCACACCTGTCAGGGCTTAGATGCCATTCTTTAAAGAGAATTTTGGCATGTATCCTAATATTCCTGGAATCCCTCCACCATCTTAAAACAAGACAAAACAAAACAAAACATGGAAGGGGCACTCATCCCCTCTGCCTACTCTGTCCGTGAATTTGTCTGTCGTGACGAACCTGTGGTTTCCTACCCATCCTGTTCATCCTGACCGCTCTGTGTCGTAAATTCCCTGAGCGTATCGAGCACTGAATCTTGAGACCTACTGGGTGTTGGCTATGGCAGCCCACATATGAGCTAAGTGTGAACCCCATGTCTGTTCCTCTTAAGCTGTGAAAGTCTCAGGAAGCTATTTAATTTCTCAGAACGTTTGTTTCCTTGGCTGTGAAACAGGGATCGTGGAACTTGCCTTCCAGTTTCAGGACGAGGGCCCGTGGAGTCAGGCATAGGAACTCAGCTAAGCCTTGGGGTCACGGCAAGGGCTCAGTAAAGGCTAGTGTTAAATGTCAAAGCTTTTGCTATATGGACACTCAGTTCCTTACAGGCTTCTAAAACACGCTGTAGCATCTTTCTCTTCTAAAGCTGTGGTCCCCAACTTTTTTTGGCACCAGGGACTGGTTTCATGGAAGACAATTTTCCTGCAGACTCAGGGGGCGTGAGGGAGGGCCTTATTAGAGCCTGCCACCAGTTGCAGCTTAATTGTCACTTGCCATTCACTGATAGGGTTTTGATAGGGGTCCGCAAGCAATTGACTTATTATGGTCTCCGTGCAGTCAACCCTGTACAACATAACCTGTGTGTGCAGTCGCTCCCCCGAGTGGGCATCAGCGCCTCAGCTCCACCTCAGAGCATCAGGCATCAGATTCTCATAAGGAGCCCGCAACCTAGATCCTGCGCGTGCGCAGTTCACAGTAGGGTTCGACTCCTATCGGAGCCTAACGTGGAGCTCAGACCACAATGCCAGCGATGGGGAGCGGCTGTAAACACAGATGAGGCTTCGCTCGCTCACTGGCTGCAGCCTACCTCCTGCTGTGTGGCCCTTCCTAACAGGCCCCTGTTCTAAAGTATTCAACATACCTTTGAAAGAGCACTTATGCTAATGATTTCTCCACAAAGTAGAGGTGCTGAAGGAATGACAGGCTCTCAGAGCTGCGGGAGGGCACGCGGAGGTCATTTTCCATTAGATTGGTCAGCGAGAAGGCATTTGCGAGGGCCTTCGAGAATGGGTAGGGTTCCATTACAGGTAGGGCCAGGAAGGCCATTTTAAGTTGGAGCGGGGGAGGTGGTACCTAGAGACCAAAGGGGGACTTTGGGAATGTCGAGCAAGCCATTGTGGTCGGCGCCTAAGATTTCTGCAGGACATTGCAGGAGATGAAGCTGGAAAGGGCGGTTGGCTCTCAATGGGATCGTACTGAGAAAGCCGGACCTTTTCTATAGGAAAAGAAGTCTCTAAATGGTCTTGAGCGGGGGAGGTGTGAGAGGAGGCCAGGGGCGTGCACACCCTCATGGGAGGTGAGAGCAGCTAGGCCAGGGGACCTGGGCAGGTGAGGTGCAGGTGGTGGCACGGAGAGGAAGGTGCAGGGAGATGGGCGGGGCATTGACGGGCTCCTGAAACGCTGGAGCCAATGTCCTGAGTTTGTGAAGCAGAATCAGGGAGGCAGAGAGAAAGTCAGTTTGGAGATGACAATGAAAGGAATTTGACTGTCTGAGGCTTAAGGGGCTGCCTCTCACCCCTTCCTGATTCATCACTTTCTTCGGTCTGCTCTTTGCATGTTCTCAAGAATATGTTGTCGTCTTCCGGTCTCAAACTTGTCAGGGGCACTCAAAGGACAGAGACCGGCTTTCTCCAAGCTTCCTTTCCACCCTCGGCACATGGGAGCTGCACAGAGGGAGGAGTAGCAAGACCCGGATGGATCCAAAGGCAGAACCCTTTCCAAAACCACCCCTCCCAAAGGCAGGAGTTCGTTAAGACGCTCTACCAAGGGGAAGGGAGGGTGGGCCCTTTGCAGCCCCTGCAGAGCTAACGAACAGCCTCCTGATTTTAGGGAGAGACGCAAACAGTATTTTGAATAAAAAAATCTCTTTGTTATTGTTGTTTTACAGGACTGTAGCCAAGGCCAGGAAGAAAACCGCCCCCTCGGAAGGCTGTTTTTGTGACTGTTCTTTGGAGCATTGTTCTAAAAATGGGAAATTATATATTGCTGTGCCAAAGCAAACTAACACCTGCAGCTCATGGAATACCTTCCATGAGGCGGCTTTCAGAGCCCCAGCCGGCGGGGGAGGCAGAGCTGCCCCAGAAGTGCCATCGGGCATGTTTCTTCACCTCTAAGGGGAATTAACATTGTAACAGATTGTCCTCCGCTTATCCACTCAATAAACATCCACGCAGCAGAGCACCTACACTGGGTCAGCCCTGGTGGTTCTCTCCATTCCAGTCTCTGGCGTCGTTAGCTTTCTATAGGCAGGGGGCCTTCTGGTCACTATTTTTCAATTTTCAGTCGGTGTGTGACTTCTACTTCCAATGGTGAGGGGATAGACAACCTCAACACGCTCTTTCCTTCCTCTCCTTTCTTTCCCCATCTGTCGTCCCTCCTCCTCCCTTTTCTCTTTCTTCTTTATTAGCCCCCCCCCCCAAATATTATTTTTAACATGTCTGTCAGCCCATCTCTTTAGGCATATTTATTTTCAAAGTTACCAGTCACTGGAGTACAGTCTGAAATTCTTCATCTATGATGTTAGACACCAAAAGATACTTTTCTGGTTATCTGATTCTCTGGTTAATAGTCAACATTTACCAACATTGATGCAATTACAAAATAATCATATCTTGAAATTTATCACGCGTGACATGAATACATTTCATATGGTTTCGTGGCTTAAAAAGAGTCCAGTTTCATAAGCTGATCTCATCGTTGTTAGAAACAAGAAAGAAGAAGGGAGCAATGGGAAAGAACATATTTCAGACTTTTTGGAATGTGTTGACTTTGGTTAGAACTTCCCGTCCGTGAAGCATGTGCATTCCTCCAATGGGCTGGCCAGGGAGTGATGGCAGATCTTCTCTGGGAGCCAGGGTCATCTTTCGGGGACCACTTGGTTATTGATGCCGTCCTGCCTGGGAGAAAGAGATGAAATAAAAGGCTCTCTCGTCCTGTAATGCACTTAACCTGCCATCTCGGTTTCCACGTTGTCTTTGGCTTTCCCACTAGAGAGCCCAGAGGAGGACCCTGCTGTGATGGGGCCCCTGACTGATGTGTTTTCCTTCTGCTTATTTGGATTTTCTAAATTTTTTTTCAACGAGGGGCAAGAGAACAGAAAATTGGACACACCTTCCTGGGAATTACGTTCTAGAGGGGGAAGCAGCCATAAGCAACCGCGCCACAGTGAGATAGGTGTGCGGCAGTCCAGGTTGTGGTGACAGGAGGCAGCGAGAGCCCTGGGGCCTCGGGGCACCAAGGCTGGGGTGGGGACACCGAAGAGCTGGGTCTTGAAGGAACCCTGAGTTCGCCAGTTTCAGCAGATGAAAATACAGGAAGCCTGGTTAAATTTCAATTTTAGATAAATAGTGAATTCCTTTTTAGTAGAAGCATGTCCCAAATATTGCACAGGTGACGCAGGCTGGAGTTTGGGTCTTTAGGTAACTTTGGGAAGGGGCGGCACTTCAGCCATTGGGAACAGCAGCTTGTGCAAAGGTGTGGGGGTGTCAACAGCATAGATTTGTTGTCTGTTTCAAATATTAATGTGTGTGAATCATAGTAATGCAGGTTGTCACTTGGGGAAGGAAGTCTGCCTGTCAAGACTTGTTCTGGGCTTGTGGCATTAGAAGGTTTCCCCTTCGCTCTCCCTTCTTTCCTTCAGCCCCTCTTCCACGGACCATGCGCCTGGGGCTGGCGGTGGACCGGACGAGCGTATTCCCCCTCTGTGGACAAAACTCAAGAAGGTTGGGTGGTGAGCACAGACTTAGAATGAGGGGCTGTTGAAAGTGTGCCTAGCCCCACTTGGTGTGGCTCAGTGGACTGAGCGTCAGCCTGTGAACCAAAGGGTTGCAGGTTCGATTCCCCAGTCAGGGCACATGCCTGGGTTGTGGGCCAGGCCTCCGGTAGGGGGCGCACGAGAGGCAACCACACATTGACATTTCCCTCCCTCTCTCTCTCCCTCCCTTCCCCTCTGTCTAAAAATAAAATAAATAAAATCTTTAAAAAACAGAAAAGTGTGCCCAAAAAGGTTCCCGGTGAATGATCCCTCCAGTGGCCCTTTTCCCCACTCAGGACCCATCTGTCTCCCTGGCGTTACTGCCCATCCTGCCTCTTTGGCACGCCTGCCCTTTTCGTTCATCCAATGGGCGCAGTACATCAGGCCAGATTCCACTGACCAGCGCACACCCACATTCTACTCCTGGCCCATGATGACTCCCTGATCGCCTTGGTGGAGTGTAGGGTGCGGCTGAATTCTTTTCTCCTAGTGAGTGACAATCTCATGGTTCGTCCTCATCAGTGGCTCACCCTGTTCACTGTCTATGAATTTACCAGCCTGATTCGGAGGGCAAGCTTATTTCCAAGCCTTGCGTGCACGGCTGCACCCCTGACGTAGGTGGTCGAAGCGGCAGAATTTGAGGCCAGAGCAAGAGGCAGGGCCAGTCTCCCAGGAGGGCGTTCAGTGCTGGGGGAGGGGTCTGAGCTTCATCCTGCAGGAGACTGATAGTAGGGAAGGATTGTAAGCAAAAGCATGAAATTATTGTTTGATGTTTGGCAATCATGAGAAGAATACAGGCAGAGCTCGGAGATACTGTGGATTTTGTTCCAGACCACTGCGATGAAGCAAATATGGAAATAAAGCAAGTCCTAATCTTTTTGCTGGTAGAGGGTCTTGCCTTCGATTTGTAAAGAAACTTTTGATCTGTGATGTGCAAGAAAGCAAAGAGTGATTAAAGAAAAAAGTGTGCCTGTATTGTGGAACGGGCAAGACTGAAACCTTAGAGATGGTTTAAGAGGCAGAAAAATGGTCCTCCAGGGATGTCCATGTCCTAATCCCCAGAGCCTGTGACTATGTTAGCTTACGTGACAAAGGAAAATGAAAATTGCTGATAGAGTTAAGATTGCTAATCAGCTAGATGGGCCCAGGGTAGTCGCAAGGGTCCTTATACAAGGAAGAGGGAGGCCAAAGAGACTGCACTGCTGATTGTGAAGGTGGGGGAAGGCGCCACAAGCCAAGGAATGAAGGTGGCCACTAGAAACTGAGTAAGCAAGGAAACAAATTCTCCCCTAGAACCTCCAGACTGTTGACACCTCGACTTTTAGCTCAGTGAAACCATTTCGGACTTCCCAACTTCCAGATCTGTAAGATAATAACTTCGTAGGTTGTTTTTTTTTAAGGCATTTATTTTGTGGTAATTTGTTACAGCGACCCTCGGACAGTAATGTAGAGGCTGTTTGCAATAATCTAGGCCGTAGATGGCGAAGGCCTCATATCGGCAATAAGGGTAGGGAGAAGGGAACGCGATGAAGGTAAACTGAGGAGATGGACTCAGAGACCCATTGGAAATTTAGGGTCAGTGAGGCCTGCTTCCAATCTCGTCCCCATGGGGAGCCCCCTACCCACGTCTCCAGCCTGTCCTAGAGCTGGAGGAGTACCCGCTTCTGTTACCAGAGACATGAGAGGAAATTCTAAAGGACGCTCTACAGCTGCCTGCCTTGCAGTCACACGGAATGGCAGGCGCTGCAGGCACAAGAGCGCCGATGTTTTGACTTAACTAGGCTTTGTGACAGGAGAGGAACCTACTTCCTTGATGGAGACAGATCCGAGCTGCCAACCCTCGGTTCATCCATTCCGACAACGCTGGCGACCAGCATGCTTAGCTGAATCTATTTTCAGATTTTTTTTTTTTGCATGTATTGTAGTTTTATAATTTTAGTTTGGTCATGGAAATATGGTTGGGTGGCTAACTGCTGATGAGTCACCCTCACGCTGTTCCCATGCGCCCAGGGGGGGAACTGTCCGTAATTACATGTTGCAGAATGCGTCGTTTGTGTGGCCCTATCATCATCAATCAAGGCTTTCTTTATCATCTATCTGAAGCCATTTTGAGCTGCAACCACCCTACGGTGAATTACTACCCACAAAGGCCTTGGCATTCGCACAAGCATGCCTTGCATTAGACATAAACTAGACATAATTTTATCCACATTATCTTGATAAAGTTGGCGAGGGCTGGTTTTATTTCCTCTTCCTGCCCTGTGAGTCATTTATAGATGTTTCTGCCAGGCTAACCCCGATCGGCTCACATGTTGAGGGTGTCAAATGCAGCTTTCCCTCCCGTCAATCAATTCAGGCTCCGCGCTGACATAGAGTCAGGGCAAGTCCTGGGATTTTGCAACGTGACAACCGTGTTTGAGGACGGCCATTCCTCTTTAGCTTCCTTCGAGGGTAAAACGTTCCCTAGGTTGCAGGATGGGGGAGAGGGACTGGTAACAAGTAATTTTCAAAGAACATTTCTACCCAGATTCACAGTGTCATTGACAATGCGATGAAGAAATGTGAATTTTCTCCTGGAATCCTCAGAGGCGTGAGTGAAAAATGGCTGATTATATAATTATATATTTCTATGGGACAGGGGTGGGCCAGCCTTTTCTCCTCCTCCTTCCTCTTCAAATGTAAAAGCCATTCTGAATTTGGATGTGGCCCGCAGTTTGCGGGTGACGCTATAACACGTGATTAAGCCCATGCCCGGAAAAGAACCCCGTGAACATCCCTCCATTTTTCTCTACTTTGCTCTGTTTTCTGGCAACACGACTCACACGTTCTGCTCTTTTAAAACGGAATGCAGGGCGCCTGCAGTTCTATCCCCTTGAGACAGGGGCCTTTGGCAACACAATGGGCCTTCCTTTTATCCCCAGATACCTGTGCTGTATTTGCCCTAGGTAAATATTTCCCCAGCTGTGACTAGGTAATTAAAATTCTGGCCCTTTGATGGCCTTGGGCCCTTATCCCTTTGAACAATAGTCACCTAGGTGGATGGCTCACCCAAGGCAAAGATATGTGAATTAAATGATGACGCTGCACAAGAAGCCGGCGCCTTAGCAGGAGGGAGTCGGGGAGGTGGGGGAGGAGGGGGAGGTCGGAGAGCCCCACCCTGGACCTTGCAAGACTCGCGTTTGGAATTGCCCATCTCCCTGACCTGCTCTGGAATTCTTACCGACACCAGCCCTCCCCTGCGGCAGCCCACGGCGGGGCCCGCCGGGGAGTGCGCGCGTGCCTGCCGTTGCGGGGTGGGTGGACGTTGCTCATGAGTTTCCGTTCACTTATTGTCTCAGGAGAGTTCGCCAGTCGCCATCCCACTCTGTAGGTCAGGGGTTCGGGCTGGGCCCTGGAGTCTGGGCTGTGTGAGGAATCCGTAGAGGAGAAATTGCGAAAACGCCTGCCAGCGAGTAAACAATCAATAAAGTAATTATTAGGTTGTGGGTTGTGCTTCCAGACTTTAAAGACGGGCGGACAGAGGTCAAAGTTCTGCCCCACCCCAGCGCCTTGGCCCTCTCGACCTTCCTGGCCATCTCGGGTGCTACATGCTGTCGACTTGCCCTTGGAATCGTCTAGGAATGAAGTTACTGCTAATTCCAAGAGGGCTGACCCAGCAGGGCCCGGACTCAACAGGCAGCAGCTTTGGGTGATGACCTCTGTTTTCCCTCAGAATTCTGATAAAAAACAAAAACAAAAAAACCCCTCAAAAATAAAATTAAAGCCATCATGTAGATGATCAAAAGATCCGCAGGAAGGAACGGTGTTTCATCATCATTCCCGCAGAGTGAGCCCGGCCTGCCGTGATGTGCAGGGTTGGAACCAGCTCTCACGTCCGCTCCTGGACCCCTTGGGCGACACTGCCCCCTCGTGGCCGCGGCGGCACCGGTCGCGGAGGGCGGGAACCGGCGTCCTCGCCGACCTTTCCCTGACGGGGAGGGTGTAGCCTGGCTGCGAATCCGGAATCAACTGTCAAAGGACAGAGGGTGTTCGGGAGGCTTTAAATCGGACGTGGGACATAGCTTTATGACAAGTCCTATTCTTTGCATATTTTGTTCTAGGGCAGTTTTAAAAAGCGATCAACAATACTTTTTGCGCAGCTGAGGCTGCAGAGCGTGAGCAAAGGCCGTGGGGTGGGAAGGGGCCGTGAGGGTGGCAGCAGGGGCCCTGCAGCGAGCTGAAGGAATGTGAGCAGTGAAGAGGCTGGGGGGTGAAAACCAGCGATGGGCACATTCTGCATTTTGGGAAGTGAAACTCTCTGGAAAGTTCTATCTTTGCTTGCAGCCATGGGTTGGGTAACCTGGTCACCTTAATGTCAACTAAGAGGTTCAGTTGCTGTGGGAGGAACTACACTCAGAAGGGCTTCGATTATTTCTCAGAAGCCGGGTAACAAAAGGCGGAGTGACTGCGCCTGCTCTCCCCGCCCCCCACCCGGGCCGCCAATGCACTGTGACTTCTCTCTGGATTAGAAAAGGGTCCAAAAAATGGGTCGACGATGCCGCCGAGGAACCTGGGGAACCCGCCACCAAGCGGTGTGGACGAAGGAGGCCGTACCGTGGGCCCCACGATGCTGTGCTTGTCCCTTTGGGGGAGGGTGCCCGCCAGCCCCTTTCTCAGGGTTGGCACATCTCTCATGGTGGCGGCGTCAGGGCCGAAACGTTCTCTGGAGGTCTGCAGACTGGAAGAGCGTGCTCTTGAAGAGGGCTTTCACGATAATGCTCGGGCAGATATCTGCAGAAGCCGGAGCTCTGCCCCTGGCTGGGCCTTCCCCAGATGCAAATGCTGGGCCTGTCAGCAAGAGATAGCAGCCTTTTCATCCATGGCCCCGAATGTGAGAACTGGTGGTGCCCCAAGCAGCTGGCTCTCCGCCCCGTGTGGACACTGCCTGGGTTGCAGCCAGCTTTTTGTGCCTCGCCTGAGGCTTCCTTGCACTTCCTGGGTTGGGTTGGGGGCAGAGAGCCGCCTGTTCTTTCTGTTAGGGCTCAAGGCAGAGTATTGATCCTAGAAGCGGCCAGTCTGACTTTTGATGCAATGTGGGGGCTGGGAAAAGACCATGGAGGGTTTCTGGTTGTTGTCCTTGCAGAAACATGTCTGTTATCAATGGTTAGTGATAGTCTGAGCCGCTTGTCACCGGGGCCCATGGCAAAGTCAGTTCCTGGCAGAAAGAAGTGCTCAGACCAGCCCCCTGAGCCTGGCCTAGAACAGACGGGCGCCGTGAGAGCTGGGCCCTGCGGGGCGCTTACCCACAGACAGACGCGCACCTCTGTGTCTATGTCTTGCCACACTGTGCTCCCAGGGATGTGGGGAGAGTCACCATCTCCTACTCCCTGCACGCCCTGTCTTCCCACTGGGTCTCAAATCCCCGTCCTTGCATTCTCTACCTTGTGTGCAGCTTTGGCTTTTCCGCCTGGACTCCAGGGCCTCCCCCAGAGTGACCAGTCCAAATCAAACCTCTCCGGAGCTTAGGTCCCTGTTTCGAGACTTACAATGTCATCAGGCAAGTTACCCAATCCTTCTGCAGCTCAGTTTTCTCATCTGTGAAATGGGGATGGCATCCCTACTTCACAGGGTTGAAAAAGGATAAAGTGTGAGAGGGGTTCAGACCAGTGATGGGCACATTGTAAATGCCAAATAAATGGTAGGCCTGTCATTGTTGTTATCAGATGTGTACACCCAAACACCCAAATGCATGTTGATCCTCCCCTTAACTTGTTCAGTCCCGTCTGGCTGAGCCCCCCTCTATACATAGCACTGAGATCTGCTGATTAATATGCATTTTTGTCCGAAATGTCACTGCTCCTTAAAAACAAATATCTACACAATAGCCATCTCTACTGCCTCTTGGTTTTGGTTTTTAACTCCCCCACCATCCTCTAGGGTCATAAAACTGATTGTCACGGGTATTATGAGATTTTTCAAAGTGAATTAATTGGAATGTGTTTAAAATTAAAAAAAAATTATTGAAAGGAGTAAAAAGGTTGATAAAAAGTAAAACACGGTTAGGTAACCAATTTCCAAAAGGGATGGAGGGACATGGAGGCAGGTGTGATCTACCATCCTCTCTTCCTTCTCTCTTTCTCTTCCCCCCTGTTCCTATCAGTGACACCCGTAACTGTTCAGCGACTCCTAATCCTTTCTTCAGGGGACAAAAATGTTTAGAAAACTCCACTCTGGATTGGGAGATTCCTAAAGGGAAGATTCCTTTCTAGAATATTCCTCTCTGCTCAGAATGGGAGATCTTGCCTTAGGTTGGGTTTCTTTTGGAGACAGGAGGCTCTGCAGCTCCCTCCAGTCCCTTGGCTGTCAGAGTTGGGTGGAGCTCCCAAACCTGGAGGCTGCACCAGGTCTCTGGGCATCTGGGGGTCTGTCCAGGCCTGGGCTTTGGGGAACTCATGATTCCTCTTTCATTAGTCAACAGACGCAGGCATCTACGTGGGACCTCCGCCATCCCTCCCTGTAGCCTAGTGCATTCCCTGGGATTCTGAGGCCGTTGGATATGGAAGATGGGGTACATTTCCGGTTTCCTCATAGCCTCAGGGCTCTCTCCAAGCTTCCAAGATGGCTTGGTCACCAGACTCAGCTTCCTGGCCGGGTGTCAGCACTCCTAGGCCCTCCCAGCAGCTAAGCAGAGGGCGCAGACAGCTGCCTCTGTCCTGAGCAGAGCAGAGTGGCAGGGAGAGTTCTTGAACCCAGTTTGGGGGCGAGGGGTGAGGGGCAGGCCTCGGGGCCGCAGCAGAGAGCCAGGGGGACTAGGTCAAGTGTGATGGTGGGCTTCGTGGTTGGGGGAGGCTGGCAAGGCAGGCTCTGGCCCTGTCACTGAATCCGTGACCTTGTGTGAGACGTGACCACCGGGTACCTCCTTCCATCCCTCCTCCGGAGGGAGGAGGCAAGGGCTGGGGTTCTTTACTTGGGCACCTGCTTGGTGGACACAGTAAATACTCTCTTTTCTGAACACAGCTTCTGTCCCCACTGAAATTGAGCTCACACAAGGAGTCACTTGGTGGGTAGGGGGTGGGGAAGAACCCAGGGTTCTATGCGGGGGCAGCCAGAGGACCCGTGTCACAGGGTGAGGAGACCTGGCCACCCATTCCATTCTCTTAGCACCTGTTGAACCACCTGGGGCAGTTGGGTCAACAGGGGCAATTGTAGAGGCCCCGGGACCCATCACCCCAAGAGAAACTGAGGCCCACAGCCCTCACAAGTGACAGTGATAGGACCAGGACTGGGGACGCCTGCTGCTCTAGTGAAGGCGGCGGGGCCAACAGCCTTGAGGGTCCCACGGTACCGGGCGATGTTGTGGTCAGACTTGGGGAGACTCTGAACTGAAATGAGCTGACAGGCCCCCAAGCCCCGCTCAGGCCGAGAGCGCACCACTCCGGGCTGGGTCTGCTCCCGTCCAAGCTGCTCCCGAGGCCCGCCCTCCCGATGGCTGAATCGAGGGCACCTTCAGTCCTAACCTTGCTGGACCTCTTCAATGGCCTTGACCCTCTTGACGTTCCCTTCTTCCTGTGGCTGCTCCCATCGCTCCCCGATACCCAGCCGGGAGCACCAGCCTGGCTTGGGCAAAGTCAACTCCTTCATGGCCTTGGCCTCCCCGCCTCCTCACTTACTTCCCCAGCCATCCTCAGAAAGAGGACCCGCGAGAACTTTCTAAAACCCAGTGGTCACAGCACTTGCCTTCTTGAAGTCCTCTTAGAGCTTCCTTTTGCAGGCA
Organism: Mormoops blainvillei; assembly: GCA_004026545.1. Classification (NCBI taxonomy): domain Eukaryota; kingdom Metazoa; phylum Chordata; class Mammalia; order Chiroptera; family Mormoopidae; genus Mormoops; species Mormoops blainvillei. The sequence continues at coordinate 66,731 of PVJD01005973.1, forward strand.
GGATGAACTTCCAGTGAGATTTACAAGACCGCAGCCCTGGCCTTGGTCTTGACCTGCCGTTTGAGCCTCATTCCTCCGCCCCTCTGAGTGACAGTCTCCCTGTGTCCTAGCGTTTGTGGATTTGGGAGCATTCTCACAAGGTACGCCTTGTGCCCGGAGTACACATCTCCTGCCTTGTCTCCTTCTCCAAACCCTATTGGTACTTCGAGATTCAACCACATGTTCATTCATCCATTCATTCATTCTCTCACTCATCCATCCGATACATGCTGAGCTCCTACTGTGTGCCAGGCACCGTGCTAGGAGCTGGGAATTGGGGTGGACATTTGGAGAGGCACTACCTGGAGCCCCTTGGAGAAGAACTTACCACTGGCTGTGAGGAGAGTGGCCAGCAGACAGCGGTCAGCTGTCAGTGACTTTGCGGTTTGCCCCAGCTACAGAGAGCTGCATCTCTCAAGGCCACACACCCTTCCCGGGACTGCTCACATGTGGTAACTGAGCAAGAAGGGCACTGCAGTGGCGGGTAGGACAACTCCAGAGGGCAACTGTTACTCCAGAGCTCCCTGCCCTGTTGGCTGAGGCTTTGCCAGGCCTGCCACACAGACCAGCTTTTCCTTCTGCCCAGTCTCACTCCCACTCCCCACCTTCCCTTCACTGCTACGGGTCCCTACTGATGATCTTGCACTCCAGGCTCCATCTCAGCAACTGCTTTCATGACAGCAGCCGTGCATGACAGGGATGCGGGGAGGAATGAAGTGGGCCCAGGTGCCTGCCGCTGCAGAGCATCTCCTGGTAGAGGAGACACACAAGCAAGTGAATTGCAGGCGTGGCAAGTGCTGGGGGAGAACGGAGCAGGGTGCGGCCCAGACTAGGAGAGTGAGACCTGCTTAAAGGGGGGAGTCGGGGCTGTCTGGTTCTCTCCAAACCAGTGGCTCAATGCTGAGACCCATTGAGGGGACACCCACACCCATGTACCACATGTACAGGACCTGTGCGGGCTGGATCCCAAAGGACCCCCCGCTAAGATCTTTATCAGAGTCAAAGGAAACTTGAGGATGTTTATTTTAAATGCTTTTTAAAAATGGTGTTAAAATACGCATAACAAAATTCACCATCTTAGCCTTTTTTAAGTGTATTTCATCATGTTGTGTAACCGTCACCCCCACCCATCCCATAGCTAGTCATCCTATAGGACTGTAGCTCCAGCTCCAGGAGACACTAGCGCCTGGCCCCGTCCCCCACCCCGGCACCCGCTGTTCCACTTTCTGTCTGTGTGATTTTGACTACGCTAAGTGCCTCCTAGAAGTAACTCATACAGCACTGGCCTTTCTGTGTCTGGCTTATTTTACTCTGCATACTGTCCTCAAGTTTCACCCGTGTGGCCTATTGCAGAATTTCTTTCCTTTTAAGGCTGAATAAGATCCCATTGTATGTATAGACCACATTTTGCTTATCCGTTCACCCGTCGATGGATACTTGAGTTGGGTCCAAGTTTTAGGGATTGTGAATAATGCAGCTTGAACGTGGCATACGATCTGGAAAGCTCTGATTGGGAGCGGCATCTTGATGAGGGCGGCGGGGAGGTGACCAAGCAGCTCAACAGGCGTCGTGGTGGGGTTTGGGACCACCTGATGGCAGTGGGGTAAGGACCTGAGAGACACGTGGACAGGACGCCGGGTAGCAGGCGTCAGGTCGGGGAGGGGGAGGCCCCAGGATGAGCCCGAAGGTTTCTGTCGGGGTGGCGGAGTGTGTGGGGTGCTATTTCCTGACCTTGAGGAGACTTGTGAGGAATAGGGCTGGGGGTGCAGATGGGGTGATTCCTTCTCCGACAGACGGTTCTCGTCCGTGACTACTGTCACTGCAAGCCCCGACTCCCTGATGTGACGTATGGTGCTTCAACTTTGCAACTCTTTATGTGGCAGCTGCTCAACAGGGACTGCGTGGCATAAATGGATGAAAGAGGCTTTCGTGTCATTTCACGGAGGCGCCTTACCGTGGTTAGAGGACGGGCTCTAAACTAGCCACCCACGCTCTGCTGTTGTAATAGGTGAATGAAAGCTTGACTGTTACTTTCAAAAAGCAAAACACAAAACTTGCCACCCACGAGGACTTGTCCAGCCAATGACCGTGTGTCGTGTCCATCAGTGAAGCGCTGTGTCGCTGGAGAATCCAGGGAGGGAGCTCTGAATTGATGATGAGATGGTGGCCAAGGCAGGCTTTGAAGGGAAACAAAACAAGGCAGAACAGAGCAAGAAGCAGAATAAAAATAAGCAAAAAGAATCCACATATGTAATTGCTTGTGTGTGCATAAAACATCTCTGGAAGTGGACGGTTGTTTCCAGAACGGAGGCCCATGTGGAGGAGACATGGAGAGAGGGAGATGTCCCTGTGAGCACTTTGGTACCCTTTGAATTTGGAGTCATATAAATATATTATCTATTCAAAACAAACAAACAAAAAAATTTAAATCCTCACCCCAGAATACATTTCTTGGTCGTGGAGGACGAGAAACAACGTGAGAAACATGGATTGCTTCCCGTACGTGCCCCAGCCGGGAATCAAACCCGCACGCTCCAACCAATCGAGTCACCCAACCAGGGCGATTCAAAATAAAATTTAAGAGAGAGAGCGCCGGTCTGACTTCTACTAGAACGTGATGAACCTGAGGACACTACGCTAAGTGAAATAAGCCGGTCACAGAAGGACAAATACTGCGTGATCCCACTTACATGCGTTTCCCAGAATAGCCCCATTCCAGGTGTGAGGCTGGGGGTTTGTCCCCGCGCTGGGTGGGACCTGGGCAGCCACCACCAGGTGTCTCAAGACAGGCTGTCCCATCCCGGCCCTTGGGAGAGCCTTTCTTGGTCAAGGTGGGGCTCCTCCCTCCCTGCCTGGGAGCCACAGGACAATGGCTTCTCTGACTTGCCTCGTGGGACTGTCCGGCAAGGCTCAGGGCGCAGGGCTTCTTAGGTTCCAGCACCACACACTGTGGGCTCCGGGCTGCAACCCTTCAAGCCTGCCGTGGCACACGGAGAGGACGAGGAGCCACCATTTCTGGCTACATGTGGGCAGTGGCCTGCTCCCTGTGCAATGACAAACTGTCTGGGGAAAGACAGCCACTCAGATGTCAGCGCTGTGGGGGTGGCAGCGGGTAGGCACGGCTCCTGCAGGGCACCTCCGACTTGAAGCATCCCCTGTATTGGCTGCATCTGGGTTTGGGTGAGCCCCAACCTAGGTGGCTGGAGCTTTAGGGGCAGGCCCTGGCCGCAGCTGGGGAGTGGCCAGGGGGGCTACCCTGGGCTCCGCCTTGCCCGGCTCCGTCTTGGAGGTTGTGCCTTGTTGAGGGTGGGAGGGTCCTGCGGCATCTGGAAGCCCTGACTCCGGGTTTGGACTATAAGGTCTGCTGACCCTTTCCATGCATTTGGCATGTGTGTGTGCAAGCGTGGTACCAGGTTGGTGATATATGTTCAGTGCCCTTAGGGAGTGTGCCTGGGCCCCACATAGAGGTCTGGTAGCAGTGGGGGTGAAAGGGCTGGGCCAGCAGCAGCCCCCAGCCTATTCTACCAGTGGTATTGGCTCAGACCAGATGTTCGCCCCCGGGGCTCAGGGCTTGGCTATCCTAACAAGCAGGAAGCTGGGGTGCAGCCTGTGCTGGCGTCTGGCTTGCTGCAAGTCTCAGCAGGGCCCAGAAAACAGGCTGGATGCTGTGGGTGGACCGTTTTGATCCCATCCATCTGGCTGGGCTGCCGCAGGGGGACTGGCCAGGCCACAGGCTCGTAGGTCAGCTCAGGGGGCGCAAACTGTACAGTCCAGCCTCCTGCCTCCACCCTGGGCTTCTGGCTCTGTGTTCACTCGGGAAGCAGCCCCTGAGCAGAGCAGATTCGCCTTGTGGGTTCGGTCCATTCTCTTTCGTCTTTGTTCGTTGTGGGGCTGGCCCCTGCACTGGCCCAGGGCCCACCCAGGAGGGACCCTGCAATGTCTGAACGGTCCCCTGGCCGTGGTGCGAAGGCTCTTGAGCTTTTGGAGGGCCTGCGGATTTGTTGTGCGTCTGTTGGCTCCAAAATATATTTTTAAAAAAGTCTCCAAGTTGTAATTAATGAATACTTGTCTAAGTAACATTATTTCCGCTAGCTCACTGAAACTCAGTTCAACTTTGCTATAGTTGTACGGAGATGCAATACAGTCCAAATCATGGGAACCAAGTGTATGATCTATTCTTAGGGTCAGGATCGTTAAAGTTATACAAATCTCTTCAAAAGTTCACAGCCAAAACGATACTTATTTGCGGGTGCGTATATTCTGATGTGTTTGATGGGTTATGGAGTGGCGATACCAAAGCGCAGAGGTCCTCCCACACCTGCTGCTGTGGCCATGGGGGAACACAGCCACCTCCAGGACGGGCAGGGAGGGGCCCAAGGGAAGAAATACCCCTGCTTCTCTCTTGCTCCATCCTCTGATCTATAGCCAGAGCCTTCCATGGGCCTAACCAATTGGCATTCAGCCAGCAAGGGAGGCCCAGTTTTGTGGTAGAGGTCGTCCTCCCGGGGCACAACCCAGGTCAGAGAAAGGTTGAGAGCAGGTGGTTAGGTGAGTGTCAACTACAGAGGAAGCAACACATAAGAGTATCATTCTCTCTGTGTGTGGCTCTAGGTCTTGCTCTTCCCACCTAACTTTCTGTCTTGGATAGCTTTCACAGCGTTGACACTTACACACACCCTTGCTTTTTCCATGCACAGGATATCCCTTGGCAGGTTGTAGTATAATTTAAGTGACCAGTCTCTTACGGATGGATGCCTGGATTGCTTCTAGCTTTCTCCCGTTGCACCCCACACAGTGAGCAACCCGCCGCCTTCTGGCCTGGGGGTTTCGTCTACGGGAGAGACGCCTGGGTTTAGATATGCTGCCTCTCGGCCTTGCTGTAGGCCTTCCCAAGGCGAAACCCATCTGTCCCAGTGGCGCCTGTCACCCACCCCCCTCCTAGCTGCGCATCATACCCAGGCACAAATGACCTGGCTTTTGCTGTTTCTGGAGTTTCAGGGAGGGGTGGGGGTGTGGCCTTGTCACCCTGTTGAGGGCCTGAGCACTTTCTTGGCTCCCCAGATCTGCTGATGGGTGAACTAAAACTTGAGGGTAGGAGGGTGGAGCGGGGCTGGAAGCTGGGAAAATGCCTTCTAGAAGCCAGGGCACCAGCAGAGCCAGCAGGCTCTTGGCTCTGGGATAAGCTCTCTCTGCGGGGTGGGGACAGTCAAGTTGATGGAGGGCCCTGTTCTGCAGGGTGGAAACTGGTTCCCCTCCATTTTATAGGCTGGGGATTTGGCCAGTAGATTTGAAGGTTGACAGCCCATGACACGGTTTACGTCTTGTCCTTTTCCAGGAAGCTTCTCAGTTTATGGGCTAATCCTGCAGGTTCTTTGTTCAGTGATGAGTCACCCAGGTCCTGTCCTCGCATCTGCCCTCTCCCACCTTCGCCACCCTGCACTCGTTCTCACCGTAGACTTGGCAGGTCCCTGCTGGTCCCTCTGCCCCGGCACCTCAGGGTGGGTCGTACAGCCGGCTCTCAGCTGCCATGGGGACATGAGCTGACATGGTCAGCAGACGTAGGTCAAGGCCCAGCTCTGCCGCTGGCCAGCCAAGTGAGTTTGCAGGGCTGCAGTTGTCCTACACGCCGGGGAGGGAGAGAGCAGATGCCCCGGGCTTCTTCTGGCTCTTAGTCTGAGGCTCAGAGGGCTTGGGGAGCCCCTGTCCCTGCACTCCCCCACCCAACAGCCTACACTGTCCCCTCTGGGTACCACATCGCACTCAGTTCATCGGAGTGACTCGGGACCCTCAAACACAGGCGACCGAAATGGAGCTTCTTTTATCTATCATCTTCTTCTATTTTCGTAAGTCAAAGTTATATTTTATCTTTATATACTTTATACGTAATGGGTATTATACAATGCATAGTTATCGCATATACATCTATAAACATCTCTTATACATAATACATAAGACGGGATATAGTATTTGTCAGCTGATGGTCGTTGGCACCAGTGTAATGCCAATAGGAATCCCCAATTTGGGGTTTCTTGAAGAAGGAAGCTTTTTGCAGTGGAGAATAGCTCAACGGCAGACAGAGCAGCGGTGAAGCGGCCCGGCCGTGGGGCAGCCCGGGGGCCAGGCCGCTCTCCGGGTGGGCGGCTCTGCCCTGCTTTGCTCCAGCTGGGCGTGCTCAGTGTTTCCCCTTTAGCTGGGAAGACACAGCCGTCCCTGAAAAGGAAAAGTGCACTGCGGGAGTCAGAGGCAAGCTGGCGAACGGAGACGGAAGTCCCCGCCCTGTCTTTCATGGGTCTGTCCTCATGGAAACGAAGACTCCAAATCATCGAAGTTTGATTGGTCCAAAGGGCACTGCCCTGATTAGTCAGAAAGGAGCTGCTCTGATTGGTCAGTGAAGATTTTGATGGGGTTATCGCCGTGCAGCTTTAACCCGATGGGGAAAGCCTCAGTTCTAGTGGTTAAAGTGGGATTCTGGGAACTCTTTTCTAAGGCCTGGCTCAGGTGGAGAAGCGGTGCAGGCGGGCAGTCCAGTGCAGGCTTCTCTCCGAAGTGTGGCTTGTGCGAGAGGCTCCTGTGTAGAAATGGCTACTAGGCCCCGTTGGGTTTTGTTTTTTTTTTAATTTGAACCCAGTTAGCCACCAGGAGCCCTTCTTATTAGGTATCTTCTTTTTCAGGGTTCATATATTTAAAACAAAAATAAAATGTAATTTCACTCTCAGCCTTCATTTCTGCTAAGGGGGTGAAGACAGTCTCAGTCACCTTGGAGACCCCCCCTTTCCAGGGCTATGCCTAACTTCCAGGGGCTTTGTGGAGGACCAAGGCACCGGAGGGATTTGTGTTGGTGAGCGCACCAGGGGCCTGAAGTCCCCTGGCACCGGCCTGTCCCTGCTGGCCACTGGTCTGCGCGCGGGCTGCTCCTGAGTGGCCCCTCCGCCCATGTGCAGGCCTCGGGCTCGCTGGCTTTCTCTGCTACCTTAGGGCCACCGCCGGGCATGCAGGAAACCTGCTGCTTCTCCGAAGTTGTGTCAGGGCCTGGGCCCTCTGCTGTGACAACACCTAAGGCCTGTCTGCCTGTACATTTCCATTCCAGTTTCTTCTTTGGGGGGTTCCGCTCTCTGCTTCCAGATTCTTCAGCCCCGTCTGGGGACTCTGTTACTTCACTGAGGCTTGGTCCCTTCAGTGGCTTACCTGGCAGGTGTGACACCTGGAGAGGAACATTTTTTAATATCTCCCTGCTCCACACAACCAAAATTATCCTCAGTCATAACTGTGAAATGAAATGAAGAGTAAAGGCCAGAAAGGACATGCAGACGGAGATCATTTTCACGTGTGTATTCAAGTTCATTGTCCTTTATTAAAATACGCACATACACATGCAGCTATATAAAATCACGCCGATAAAAAAACATGAATATTAGAACATATACAAATATTCACACGTTTCGTCAGTGATGTGTACATTTAACTAATACATTTTGATTCCTGGGTAGTATTTTATTTTAATATTTTAGGTGAATAATTACCCAATTAAAATTCACCAATAAACGAGTTTCTATGAAACCAAAATAGTTGCAAAATGTAACATTGAGGCGACTATTAAACTGCACCCCCGGTGCAGCAATTTATTTTGGGGATTCGTTCTTTAGTTCTCAAACAATCGACAATGGAAAAAGAATACATTTCAATTTTAAAGATATTATAATCAAAAGATATTTTGCATATAAACTAAAGTTTTCCCTTCCTAAACGAAAATATTATAGTTTACCTCATTTTAAACCCAAATAAAAACTTGTGGTGGGGGTCTCTTAGGTGGTAGAATCAAGAAGACTCCTGTCTTATTTCTCGGTCTTTACGGTCACATGCTTTTGTCCTTTGCTGTCCATTTCTGCTTAAACACAGTGGTGTGTGACCCTGGAGGGCTGGAGACCAGGACTGAGTCTGAAGCCCGCTCTAAGGGTCTGAGCCGTCACGACAGATGGGAGACCACTGTTTAACTGGGAGTTCTTAGAAATAATTTCCATGTAGGATCCAATGTCTATTAAAAGATAAGCAATAGACGCGTGCTCATTTGCAGCGTACAGCCTACATTATGGAAACCCAACAGAAACCTGTCTCAAATGGTTACAACTAGACTTAGGGAATTTTTCAGGTAGTAGGGTTGTTAGCTAGGACAAGAGTCTCAAGGTCTGGGTGGTGCTTAAGCAAATGCTCTCTTGCTAAATGTTAAAATGTATAGCACAGTGTAGCCAACTGTGAAGAAGAAATCAACAGGTAATTGACCAAATAGTGTAGGTAATGGATGGCTAAGCCTCCCTTTACTTGCTCACGTAGATAGAACTATCTTAACTACAGCCAGACAACCACATCTTGTTCTTGAATAAAACACCCTGAACTGTGAACCCTTTGAGTTCGGTAACAGTTTTTCATCACTGACATTGTTTAGAATTGCTGGCACACGGTGATGATATAAAGAATGCTTTGTAGTGGGTCTTATCTTTGTTTTTAGATCTTCTTACCTCCTGCACCTGGAGTGGGCAACAGGCCACTGGCTTCAGCAGGGCCCACCAACTCGGGCTAACACTTGCCTTTCACTTCCCGCCCACCCTGGGAGTCATCTTCTAGTCGAGGGGTGTGGCAGGGGCTCTGGAAGCCTGGCTCTTACACAAAACAGTGCCTGACAGGCCTTTCCAGGCTTTTGAACTGCGAAATCTGGGAAAAGACTCCCCCTTCCTCCGCCATCCCTGACACAGCCCTTCCCTGGGGCCGTCTAAGAAAGAGAGAGAACCAAGAGAGGAGAGGAAGATAAGAGAAAATAACACAGGTTTAATGTTTCTGCACCTGCCCGGGCTGGGAGGCCCAGGCGAGGTCCCTGTTACGTTTATGGACAGGGTCTGGCTGCACAGGTCGCTGGGCGGTTCTCGGCAGCTGCCTCTGGCTTGCTCAGATGGGGCCTGGGGGCAGATGCCTCTGTTACCTGGAAGGGCGGGAAACATCTGCTCCACCCTCTAGTGTTCTGGAGAAGGGGGTCTCAGGCCCAGAGGGGTGCCAGAAGCTATGCGGAAGCTATGCGAGATTACCCAGAGTTAGGGACAGAGATAGGGCTTGAAGCTGGGCCCTGTGATGCTCTGCCCAGGGGGGTCCTGCTGCTGTGAACGCCAGAGCACAGCTCTGCGCGGTTGTTGACCGCTCAGCTCGGACTGCACCCAACGTCTTTGGAGCAAACACACTTCAGTGCATTTATGCTCTGAACCTCATGGACCCGTGGGGCCTGTAAAAGTGCTGAAGAACAACCACTGCTGGCTGTAGTTCGCTTTCCTCTGAAGTCGCTTGTGGGTCTTTTCTGGGTGGACTCAGAATGCCAGGAGCTATGCTCACTTGAGACCACGTATCTTTCAGTCCCAGAGGCTGGAGACAGAGAAGCATTGGTCAGGTGAGGGGCAGCTGTGAGCAGTCTGTTCCACGGTGGCCCGGGGCTGAGCCAGGCGAATGGCCGGGCCGGAGGGGACAGAAGGTGTGGGGGTTGCCTCTCTGGGCCTCTGGTTCAGCATGGGGCTCATATCCAAGGTTAAGGTCTCCACCCATGAGGTCAGCTCTCCCCAGAGCAGCTGGAGTGATCTCTCAAAAATGTAAACCGGATCATGTCACTTTTCTGTGCTTTGCACAACACTTGGAATAAAATCCCAATGCTCACCGGGTCTGCCTGGGGACCGGTCCCCTGTCTCTCCAGTCCCATCTTATGTCACTCTCCCTCTGACTCAGAACCCGGCCACCACACTGGCCCCCCCAGCCACTCACAGCCAGGACTTTGATTTGCTTTCTCTCTGCCTGGATACACCACCCAGAATATTTCTTGATTACCCTCTATTATTGTCATAGAGGTCAACTCCCACATCTCCTCTGCAGATGAGCCTCCGCTGTCACCACGTGCCCCTCTCCCTGTCACTGTGGGTCTCAGGACCCAGCTTCTTTCCTTCAGAGCCTTTGTCTTCACATCTGAAATGATCTTATTTGTGTGTTTACTTGTTTCTTACTGGTCTCCCTCTAGAATGTAAGGTCACACTCGCTTGGGATTCCGCGGGGCTCAGCACGTGGTAAGTGCTTATTAAATGTCTGTTGGATGGATAAAAGGGGCTCTGAGCCTTCCACCCTGCAGCACCGAGCTCCCCTTTCCGGGTCATTTCCAGGTGTTCTGTGAGCGTTAGTGGGAGGATGTGTACGGCACACACTAAATCGTAAAGCGCTCAGTGTCTCTTTCTGTGACCACTGTGGCACCCTCAGGCCACCCCTGGGGCCTGGCCTCAGTCATTTCTCCATTTCCTGAAATGCTCTCAGAAGTCCTGCCCCACCCACCCTCGCCTCCAGAAATCCTTCTTACCTTCAAGACCCAGACCAAAGGCAACCGTCCACGAAGTCTCCTCTCGCTCTTCGGGGAGAATATGCCATCGACAGTGACAACAGCAGTGACTCACAGAGACCCTCTGCCAGGCACCAGCTGAGTGCATTCTGTCATTTCACCCTCACGGCAGTCCGAGCACAGAGGCCGTATTCCTGTCCCCACTTCAAAGATGGGGAAACCAAGGCTCAGAAAGTTGCCCCAGGTCTCACGGACAGCAGGTAGAAAGAAGAGCTAGGATCCCAGCTCTGGGTGCTGACCCCAACCCATGCTCGGATACCCCCTCTGCGGAGCTCGACTTCTCCCGGTCTGACCTCACGTCTTCCCTCACTGACCCCCGCTCTCTACCTGGAGTGAACCGGGGTCCCCTTGACTGTCCCCACCTGCAGCTCTGTGGCCTCCTCGCTGTTTCTGGAAACTCCGCATGCCCCAAGTCTCGGCAGCTGTGGGTGGGTGAGATTGAACCTGATTCCGGCCCTCCTTCCCTGCACCCCGAGCTCCTGCCCCTTTGGGGTGAGGTGTTGTAAAGAGGTACCCTTTCCTCTTTATCTTTTATTACAGTATTTTAAAAAAGGTTTTATTCATTTCTTTTTAGAGAGAGGGGAAGGGAGGGAGAAAGAGAGGGAGAGAAACATCGGTATGTGAGGGAAACACCAACTGGTTGCCCCTCGCACGCGCCCGACTGCAGACCTGGCCTGCAGCCCAGGCGTGTGCCCTGACGGTTTGCGGGACGCTGCCTAACCCCCTGAGCCACACCAGCCAGGGCTAAATTATTTTAAAATCATCTCATACTCCAAGAAAGATAGTGGTTTCATACAATTGGCTGTGAAAGTTTTGATGGAAAAGCAAGCCATGCGGCAGGAAGAGGCTGGCAGGGCTCTGACCAAACAGAAAGCAATGACTGCAAATGTCGCTGTCACGTTTCGTGTTTCCTGTGTGACACACTTCTCTGTGCTCCAGACTGCTAAAGGGTAAGTTTTAAAATATAGTCGGGACTGAAGTAACTCAGTCCTCCATCTCTTGCCTCGGGAGGGTCGAGGGTTGGACCTGAGTGTGAAAAGGTCCATGGCTCAAGGCTGGCATGTCTGGGACTCCGGCATCTCAACAGGCTAAGTGTTCAGAACCTGGGGCTCTTTTTCTGTTAGCCTCAGCGGTCTCCTCTGTAAGTTGGGACTACTGGAGGCCACCAGGCGTCCCTCCCAGGGTGGCCATCGGAGTGTAGTAAGCGAGAGGGGGAAGTCAAGGCTTGGCAGGGGCCTCGGCTTGAGAGGAAAGAGGGGGCGGTGTGGGCGCAGCTGTGGTTGGCCGGCCCAGGACGCTGCCTCCAGGGTCTCCCAGCCACGTGGGCAGGCAGATGGACAACGGCGACTGTAGTTCATGGGCAGTCCCCTAGGAGTTGCTCAGAGGAGGAAAAGATAACTTCTGAGTGGGAACAGAGAGGCTTCCGGGAGCAGGGGTCTTGAGCTGGGTCTTGGAGGGGCTGAGAAGAAGAAAGGCCAGAGCTCGCAGAGGCCAGGGACCCCCACCTGCTGTTTCTTCACCCGTTGCTCATTTGTTAAGGCCCTGCCAAGTGCCAGGCCTGGTGCTGGGTCTGGGGACACAGGCTAGTGTGGGAACAGATGCCAACTGCCATGGTGACAAGCACCATGATGGAGAGACTCGGACCAGTTACGGGTATCATCAGATTGGGGAGTTGGAGGAAGTGTCTCTTGGGTGGCTCTGTGGGGTCAGCGGGCAGTGTCTAGAGTGGGGGGCGAGGGCACTTTGGGCAGAGGGGAAAGTGTGTGTGCAGCTTGGTGGCCAGAGAGGGCAGGGCACACACACGAGAAGTAGCATGGCCGGACCGACGTGCTCGATGAGGCTCGGGACCTCCAGGCAGGGCCCATCCACACAGGGCCTTGAGTGCAAAGGGGTGGCGTTTGGGTTTAAGCTGGTCACGGGACACTACAAAGGTATTACAGGGGTTGAGGGCAGGCTGTCGGAGAGGCTGGAGCGGGGGCAGCGGGGGCATGGGCATGGAAAGGAGCAAGTGTGTCCCATGACCAGCAGACTGAAGAGAACGGGGTGGGGGAGGTGGGCAAAACCGGGTGCTGAGCCTTCACTGGTCAATTCACTGAGCCTTCTAGAAGCACCATGAGCCAGAGAACGGGTTGGGCTTGGGGTGGAATTTGAGTTCATTGCTATTTCTACTTTGTGGTCCAGGCTGTGATGTTTGTTAAATGAATGTGAATGACCCCCTTACGGGGCTCATGAGCTTGGATTCAGCCAGGGACCCCACCCGCGTGCACACACCCCTGTGGGCCCGGACCAGCGTCTGCCTCCCCGGCTCTGCCTGAGCCGGGCTCTGCCCTCAGCCCTACAGGCCCTCTTAGCATCACCGGGTGGGAGAGCTGCCTAGAGAAACGGCCTCTGAGCGGGGGACTTGGGGCTGGTGACCTGGGGCGTCCTAGACCTGGACTCCTGTTCTGCCTGCCTTGCCCTCAGCCACACCCGCCCCTGCTCTCCCCGCCCCGCTGGCATCCTCACGGAGCCCTGGTCCCTTCCCCTCCCAGGCCCAGGCCTGCTGGAGACTGCCCAGAAAGCTTTCACTGCAACTGGGAGCTGACCCCTCCTTCCCAGCAGCAAGGGGGTCCCCAGCCCAGTGAAATGGCTAGTGGGGGACAGAGGCATCCCGGCGGGCCCTGCCTCTGTCCTGGGGGCCAAGCTGGCTGTGTTTCCCTGGGTCTCAGGGTGGGTTTGCCGCAACGGTGGTGAGCAGGGCTGAGGCACAGGCTGTAACCCAGCCTTCTTCAGCCATCCCCACTTGTTAGCTTAGAAAGTTGCATTTCTCCAAGCCTTGATTTTCCCCTCTGAAAAACGGGCGTAGCACCTGGTTGGCAGAATAGTCAGGGTGCGGGAGGGCTGGTGGCAACACAGTTGGTCTTGGGCCCTCCTTGCTCTGACCCGGGGTGAAGGGGCCCTAGGGTCTGGTCCCAGCTCTGGGAAGAGGCTCTCTCGGGCCCAGGGGTTCCTGGGGCCCCCTCAGGGAGGCTCCATCTGCCAGGAGCTGAGCTCACGGGGCGGGCCAGGGGCCATGTATCTGTTGTTCTTTCTTTCCTGGGAGCTGGTCCAGAGACAAGGGGAGGGTGTCTGGTTTTCATCGAGCAGCGGCCTCTAATTCCTTTGGCATCTGAGCTTCTTGTCAGGAGGAGGAAGAGGCACTTAACTGGTTGTGACCCAGCTCGGTGCCGAGGCCAAAGCTCTGCCCTCGGAGTCAAGCAGAGCCAGTGTCGAAGCCTACCGGGACCCCTCGCCCGTTGCACGCCCTGGTGAGGGTCTCATGGCCTCTGCGCGTCCAGGGCCCCACGTGGAAGATGGGAGCCATCACTTCTGCTCTGCCTGCTCCGCAAAGTAGAAATCGACGTGGAAGTGCTTTGTAAACCATAAGCTGTGAAAGTGGGGGTCGCCTTTGTGTTGGCCTCGTCCTGGGTGGGGCTGTGCCCCGGGGGCCTTGCCCCAGGCAGAGCAGCCAGGCCTGCTGCCTGGGAACCTGGACCGCCTGTTAGTAATGTCTCCAGGTGCTTGGGACGGAGGCCCATTTTGGGAGCTGCTGGCCGGTGACCCTGAAGAGCGGCAGGGGCTCAGGAAAGGAAGCGTTCCCTCTAGTCGGCATGGCCTGGGGACAAATAACTCAGGAATAACAGCTGACATTTTCTGAGCACTTACTCTGTGCTGGGCGCCCTTCTAAGAATTTCCTGTGTAGTAACTAATTGATCCTTGTCATAGCCCTCTGAGGGAGGTAACTGTAATTCCCCCTTTTTAACAACTGTAAGGGTAGAAAGGCATTGAGGGAGAAGGAGTCGGGAGTGCAGAGGCTTGGGGAGCCGCTTGCCAGCCGAGGGGTTTCGGGTAGATGGTCAGCAGCAGGAATCCAAGGCTCTTGGGTGGGCCAGATGGGGCTCCTGGGAGGATGGGCTAGGAGGGGCTGACCGTGGAGTGCCAGGAACAAGGCGTGGGTTCCTTCTTCTTCTGTCTCCATACTTGAGCACAGGCCCAGCTGCCACCCAAGTGGCCCCCATGGGAAGACTTGACGCCGAGATAGGCTCAGAGGCTGGGCGGTCTGTGGGACAGGGGCCCGAGGTCTCAGAGCCCCAGTAGGCTAGGGCGGTAGCCAAGTGGCCTGGAGCAGGTCCCAAGTGCACCACACCCCGCGCTGGGAGCTGACCCCGGGGAGGGCAGAGTGCTGCCTGCAGGTGTGAGAGGAGCCTGGGGCGTTCTGCCCACACCAGCAGGACGACGGTGCCTCCCTGGGCCTGTGCCCACCCCGCCGGGGCTGAGCACCCTGGGCAGTGGCGTGACAGTGGGAAATGTAACTGGGGACTGGCAGCCTGTCCCACTGTTCTTCTGACACTGTTTCTGTAAGCGCTGGCTCTGACTAGCATGTAGCTTGTAGATGAGCAGCATGTTTGTATAAGAATCCTGGGGAATAACTTCAGAAGATACAGGCTCAGGCCTTCGGGCCACCCAGTGCCAGGCGATTTGCTGACTTTCAACCGTAAAATCAGGATGTCGTGAAGCCGGGACGACTAAGCCAGGACGATGTGCACCGGACCGCCACTTGCCATATCGGAATGGACCGTGCTCGTCTGCACGTAGAGAACTTTTCTACCCCCTCCCTTGGTCTCTTTGCTCCGCGCCCCTCTCCCTCCTTATAAAGGCCTCCGCCTGCACTGAGAGGTGGAGACGGGCTTTGCGATGTGAGACCCCATCTCCCCAGGAGACGGGCTTTGTGACCCGAGTCCCCATCTTCCAGGTGGCTGGCACCTGAGAAGAAACGACTGGGCAGCAGCACCTGCCTCTGACTGTTGGTTTTCAAAGCTGCAGGTAACTGGGCCTGCTTTGGGTTACAGCTCAGGGGTCAGAGGCGGGAAGCGGTGCTGGAACCTTTTCTCTCAAATAAAATGAAGCCCCTCCTTGGGGAGGACGCCATCGAGCTGGCCACAGTGAAGCCCTTCTAGGGTGAAAATTCGGGTGCAAACACATTGGTGGGGCGTTTCGCACTCCCAGGAACTGGCCGCCTGTTTTCTGCACATATCCAGTTAGGACTTGGGGCTGGGCCTGCTGGGTGTGTGCTGGGGAGACCCCGTCCTGCAGGGTGCCCTACCCTGGGTCCTGACCGTTTGTTCCTGCTTGAGCGCAGTTGACAAACTGTGCTGGAATTTCTAAGGAAGACAGACAGGGCGGGGAAGGGCTCGGGGAAGAAATGGCAGAGTTTTTAGTCATGAGGCATCCAGGGTGTGATATCTGTGCAAGAGCCAAGATAAGATGAAGGGAGATGGCCAGGAAGATTGGGGAGGCCCTGGCGAGTCAGGCTGAGGCCATGGGGAAGCATGGGCCTCCAAAGTGAGCTGAGTGGGCCCGGGGGAGGGGGAGGGAGGACGGCAGCCAGACAGGAGAGGGGAGGAAGAGGAGAACTTGTCTTGATCTTTCTTACTTTTTAAGATTTTATTTATTTATTTTTTAGAGCGAGCGGAAAGGAAGGAGAGAGGGAGAGAAACATCAATGTGTGGTTGCCTCTCGCGCACCCCCAATCAGGGAACCTGGCCCACAACCCAGGCATGTGTACTGACTGGGAATTGAACCGGCGACCCTTTGGTTCACAGGCCGGCACTCAATCCACCGAGTCACACCAGCCAGGGCTCTTTCTTAGTTTTTAGAAAAGATTAAATACTTGATGTCCAAAAAGAAGCTTGGGAGAGTTCGGGAGTCCAACCTCCCAGGGATCTGGTACCGGGTGGACAGTGGAACATTGTTCTCAAAGGTGAGGAAACCCCAGCCTTTGCCCTCACCCCATGGTATGTATTCCCGGATTTGGTGGGAGACTGACATCCACGTGTGTGACAATACTTCTGAAAACTGCCCTTTGCCCAGGAGGCACTTGGGTAGCTCTGGCTTTTATTGTGTGGCAGGTCAGGCCCGCGGAACCGTTGGCGCGCAGCTGGGAAGAGGAAGTGGCCGGGGAAGAGGTGGCCGGGGAGGCTCCCAGCAGGCCAGGCGGTGGGCCAGTCCTTTCCTGGTGGCTGCCCAGGGTGAACTCGCTGCCACCTGCTCTTGTGACTCCAAGTCCCTCTTTGCCAGACTGGTAGGTGGGACCCCCATGTTGGTATCACCCACATTTCCCTTTCCAAACCTTAAGCCCCACCCTATTCCCCCAGCCCAACACTCTGGGCTTCTGCTGCAGAAGGGATGTGGACGTTTCTGTTCGAAATGCGTTGCCTGGCACCCAGCCCCTGTGACACGTTCTGGCCAAACGCTCACCTTGTCCCGTGAAGGGGCCACCCGAACAGCCGGGAAGGTGCGACAGTGCTGGGGTTCTGGCCCAACCAAGCCGGAGCCTAAAAGGGGCACCATGCAGGCAAGGGCGGTGCTGGACAGACCTGCTGCCAGGGATGTTTTAGAGAAAACGGCAGAATTTGAATATTGACTGAATGTTACACAAGACGAAAGTCTGATGTGGCAAAGTGGTTAACTGAGAAAGCATGCATAATGTGATCTCATTTTGGAAAACACACTTATGAATAAGACATTAGCAGTGGTAGTCATTGGATGCTAGGAAATTCCTCCCCTTAGTTCTTATTTTTATGGGTCTGTTTACTCACACTTAAACATTTCTGAGATCGTTAATTT
>PVJD01005973.1:83925-105887 GCA_004026545.1 Mormoops blainvillei
GGCCCCCCCCCCCCCCCCCCGCTCTGGCTCCATAGCTTAGAACCAAACTGCACAGGACCCAAAAAGTGCTGATAGCTGCATAGCTAGAAGTGGTTAACTCCAAGATGATCAGTGATTTAAGAAAAGAAAAAAAGGAATCCCAGCCTGGTTTCCTCTACCGACCCAGCCCACGCTCGGCCCAGACCTCTCACTGTGTGAAACTCCAAGTTCCTTTTAGTAGCGGGTTGGAAAAAAAGGAGCAGGACCTGAAGGATAAAGTTGCCAGAAACATGCCGTTCTTTCCTGCTTCTCACCCGGGGCACTCCTGGGCTGCCCCTCTCTCTTGGTGGGGGCTGGTTGCCATGAATGATGTCACGGGACTGTCACTTCAGAGCCACAGGAGTGGGGAACAGGGAGGCTGAGGTGAGCCTCTGTTTAATCTGAGTGCGATGCTTGCCCTGGAGGAAACTCCGGCTTCTCTGGGCCCCTTTCTCATCTCTCCAAAGGGCTGAATCATCCCTGGGCCTCCCCTTGTACATCTTTACTTCCTGGAAATAGACTAGCGCTACCCGACCGCGGCCCCACTCTCCCTGGGAGCACGTGTGCAGGCCAGGGGCAGGCAGAAAGGCTGCTTGCGGGCTGTGGTCTTAACCGTATTAACGCTCTGGGTGGAACGACCAGTGGGCACCCGCACCCACTCCTGGCCCCACCACGACCTGTGCGCCAGACCCACACCGCCTCCCAAGCCCACTCCTGCGCCTGGTTTTCTCCTGTGTCCTGCAGCCTGGTGCCCACTCCTTCCCAGGTCATGCCCGTACCACTGCAGAGGAGGGGAGGCACCTGTATTTTTCTCAGCTGGGCAAGCTCTGTGGCGTACTTCCTTGCTGCCTCAAAGTTGCTACGAAGTCTGAATGCAGTGATGATTTGGGGCCAACAGGAGGGCCACAGAGAAGGTGTGGGCTGGAAGGACCCTGTCCCGTCAGTTTCCCACGTGCTACCCATTTCTGATAAGAGGGACACTGATGAGGCCTGAGGCGCGTTCCACTCCACTTCTGCCCTCAGAGCTTATAGACTCGCGTGTTAGAATGGAGCACGTGCAGAAAGAGCATCAGCTGAAAAAAAAAATTTATTGTGTAACAGCTACAGGGTCAAAGCCCTTCCTTCCCCGCTGGACGGCGTGGGCCGACGGCAGCGCCACCTGCTGGGCCGATGCTGCTCTCCGCTCCTCCCTCACGCTCTATTATCCCAGCCTTTCGGCAAGTTTAGGCCACATGACAGCTTATCTATCTTCCTGGCTGATAGAAGCAACCAGGGCAGAGGCTGGGGCTGCCCGGGCACGCTCATCTTGGGGCCCCGGCTCCCACAGCAGGCCCTGCGGAGCCCGCTCCCGTCGGTTTCTCTCAGACACACGGTGCATTTGACGGGCTCTGTGGGGCGTTTGCTGGTGTGTATGTCTTTTGGACACTTCTGCTCTAAAACAAATTGTGGCATTTGGATGAACTGAAGGTCGGGAACAGGAACCCTCTTTTGGTTTTATGTTTTCTGTGTAGATTGTTTTGATCTAGAACCAAGATAAATTATCTCTGGACTGGGCTGCTGAAATTGTTGGACATTTTATAGTTTGCTGCCCTCTTGTGGCTGAGAAGTGATGAAAAGATTATCATTCTCTTTTTGGATATCTTGCTCGTTTATTTTTTCCAACAGTTACAGAGCAAGGCCACAGCACAAAGTGTGGGGCACAAGAGAGACCCCTACATGGTCTCTGCTCACACAGTTCCTAGGCTAGTGGAGGTGACTTTTCACAGTCTCGAAGTCCAGGGCAACAGTAGGCACCTTGGCATGCACAAAGGGGCTGCCCTGCACACTTAGTTAACGGAGCTGCTTGGCCAAAGAGGTCAGGGGGCCCCAAGCCCAGCCTCCAGCAGTCTCTGATAACTAAAGGCACTTCCCTCGTGAATGGCCAAACCAATAAGCAAACACCAAATCTTTCAACTGGCCCATTCGCCCTTCTTCCTTTCTCCTTTTTACTTGGCGATTGTTCTCTTCTCCTAAGAGCCTCTTCTTTTCTGACCCAACCTTTTTGGCACCAGGGACCGGTTTCATGGAAGACAGTTTTTGCACAGATTGGGGTGGGTTGGGTGGGGGGAGACAGGAGGCAGAGTTCAAGCCATAATGTGAGCGACAGCCACAGAAAGGGAGGGGGGAGATTGGGGACCCCTGCCCTAAAATAGTTCTGCTTTGCCTCCTGCAACGGGCAAAACAGCATCCCCTCACCACCCGTATGTTGGGGCAGTTGGAAACCCCAACTGCACGTGGAGATAGGGCCTTCGAAGGGCGATGAGATTCCAGTGAGGCTGTTAGAGTGGGCCCAGCCTGAATCTGACTGATGTCCTTAAAAGAAGGGACACTTGGCCACAGTACGTATAAAGACCATGTGAGCACATGATGCAAAGGCAGCCATCTGCAAGCCAAGCAGGGAGGCTTCAGGAGAAGCAAAACCTGCCAACACCTCGGTTTTGGACTTCCAGCCTCCAGAACTGTGACAAAATTAACTGTGTTGAAGTCACTGTTGGTGAGATTCTAGTGTTGGCGGCCCTAGGAAACTAATACACCTGCTAACAAAGTCCTTGTTTCTGACGTGCAGCTGTTGCATGTTGGGGTCGTCAAGGACTTAAACCCACAGGTCCCCTCTCAGGCCTGGCCGCCCTCTGCACTTGTCCACAGGATCCTCAGGATAAGCACTGGGCAATGCTTTCATTTCGTTTCATCTTCACAGTGATCTGTTTTGTAGATAAAGGTAACTTGCCCAGGGTCTCCAGCAGAATTCAAGCTCAGTTCTGCCTCCGAGTGCCATGTCTTTCTTTTCAGTTCGGAGCAGCTGACGTGGGCGCAGGGAGGGTCAGGGGTCAGGAGCTAGAATCGTGTGGCTCTCTGGTGTAACGGCAAACTGCCGGCAGACGGATCCACACACCCTGCTGATACTTGTAAGTGCTGGTCTGGTTTTCTCCTTGACCCATTCCGAAAAAGCTCGGTTCTTCTAAAAAACTGTTGCATGTCTTCCACGAGGCAGGACGGATTGTCACACCCCTCACCTTGACGTCTGTTGAACGGGTACGTGCGCCTGTCTGCACTGCCAGACCAAGGGGAGCTCAGGCACACTCTGGTCTTTGCCAACAGCGACTCCTAACCACACTGTTATTCTTTCAAAATACATTTTATTAGAGGCACATGGAATTTAAAGTTAGGCAATTTCTTTCCAGGGGGAAGGTAAGCCCAGACAGATTTAAAAAAGGAGCAGCTGTGTCAGAGCAGAAGTACCACTCCAGTGTGAAGAGAGGCGGATAGGAACACAAACCCCCACCAAGGACACTACTTTCTTCAACATGCTGACCGCACTGTACTCACCCCAGTGCAGGGGTGGGGGTCCCCCACAACAAGGACAGGGCGAGAACTCAGTCACAGTCACAGTGTCATCTCTTCATCGGCCGGCCCTCCCTGTCACAGGAGAGGCGGAGAGGTCACCAGCCCCATGGCTCAGCGTGAGGACCCAGAGGGTCCGCGGCAGCAGGGGCTGGCTCTGGGCGGCCGAGCTGGATTAGCGGGAAAACACTGGGTCGGCAGCTCACGTGCGAGCCCAAGCAAATGCTCAGACTTGAAGGAGCACCATCGGCTGTCTCCATTATCACCCTTCGCCACCTGATGAGGGAGCTACGGGTACCAGGGGCCCTTATCTGGAAACATCTCTATCAGGAAGTCAGAGAAGATCTGAACTTTCTCAGAAGGATCGGTTCACCCTCTCACAGTGTCTTCTGCCCAATGTTCTTCTGAGTCCCGTGGACGCTGCAACACCTTGCGGCTCCGCCGGGCTTGGCCCCTCAGCCCTGCTGCCCTGCCTCGCTTTCAGGCCCCTCCCCCGGCTCTCTCCTTCCCGCCGCACCCCTCCCCACAGGGTCCTGGTGGGAAGTGAACCAAGACAGTCCCGGGGCCGCTCCGCCACTGCGGGGCGGGTCTCCCAATTCCGAGGGCACTCCCTGCACCCAGTTTGGTCAAGATCATGTTGTTTCTTCTTCCTAACCTGAGACAATGGGATTATTCATGAGAAAGGCTCAGTCTGATTTTGAACCTACTATGGACATTTCTCTCGTCACTTCGGAATCCACCCCTCACCAAACATTCAGATACGTATTGATCAAGGCAACAAAACGAGCGACAGACTGTAGAATTTTTCCATTTCTAGATCTAATTGATGAAGCTGAGCCGCCGCGCCAGGAACCTGTACTTGGCCTGCAGGCTAGCGTCTAGGGTGCAACCTTCCAGGGCCTTAGGGCAGGTCGATGACATTGGTCTCATCGAGATCGATGCCGGAATGCAGCCTGCCGTCCTTGGCGGCCGCCCAGGGCATGGACGCAGAGGTCCACTTCACTGCCCAGTCCCCTGCTTTGTTGACCAAGATGACACCACCCAAACCTTTGAGCTTTGACTTCATATAACCCAACGACATGTCGGCAGCCTCTTCTAATGTCTTTCCTGAAAGCAAGGAAAGGTTGAGAAATGACACGTTACTTTTGAAGGAAACCGATGGACAAATCGTTTGCAGCATGGAGAACCAAAGCGAGGCAACAGGGATTCCTGGCCAGTGGCTCCTGCTTAAGGGCTTCCAAGGAGGACCCGCACCGTCCGGGCCCTCCCGGCCCTGAGACGAAGCCTCGGCGCCAGCCCGGGCAGAGCTGCCTTTCCCCGGCGCCCAGGCTCGAAGCCTCTCTACTGCCCCTGGCATGGGACAGACAGTTTTCTCCACACTCTCCTAGTCCCGACCCGGACAGCAGGCGGGAAAGAGTCGAAACAGTGTTAACCTGAAAGCAGCGTCTGTCGCAGAGCGGAAAGCGTCTCAGATGCTTCTCTGTCTAGTTATAAACAGCGTCTCTTCGCCTGCCTCCAGACAGTAGGGGCTTGCCCCACGTACCTTGCTCCACGTGGAAGAGCGTGCGTCTGGCCAGATTCACCTGCAGGATGCTTTCCCCGTGCCCTGTTGTGGAAATGGCTCCAACGTCATTGTCGGCATAGCCTCCGGATCCTGCTCGGGGAAGAAGGCTGGTTCTGAGCAACGGCGGAGGAACTCGAACACGGACTGCAAGTCTGATGCTAGATAAATGTTAAAGCCCAAGGAGTGCCAATGCATAGACAAGGGTCAGAGGGGCAGCCATGACCTTGGGATGCAAAGGTGGATGGGTAAGCACCACGTGGCTACCCTGGGATCAGGAGGATGAAGGGAGCCGGCTCGGGGGCGGGGCGGTAGCCTGACCTTCCAGGGAGCAGCGACACCAAACCTCTCCTTTGCCCAGGATCTCCCCAGTGATCCCCAGGCCGGGACGTGCGCAGCCACCCCAGCCCCAGCGCTCGCCCACTCCTGGGAATCGGCCAGAGTCTGCTTCACCCCTAACGCAAAGGAACTTTTAATCCATAATATTCCTGTAGCAGCAGTGGGTCGCTCTTAGACCACGCAAACGTGATAACTGCGAACTTAAATTCTCGGCTTTCTTAGTTTGTTCGCTGCTGCCCATGCCTGGGAAGCAGTTTTGTGTGTTTGACCCTTTGGGACGAAGTCTGTGGACTCTGAAACGAGCTAGAGAGAAGAAAGAGGCACTGCAGGTAGCTTGGGGGCGACTTCGGCCTCCCCGTCTCCATCTCCCTCCCCAAGTCATCCCAAAAGTCACGAAACCAAGGACGGACGGAGTGCCTACTGGACACACAGCAGCGCCGCAACTAACCTCTTCCCACCCAACTGCCGCTGCCGGAAATTTTGAGGCTGCCACCAGGCAGAGGAGAGAAATGAAGAAAGAGGAGCGAGTAAAAGCAGAAAATGTGAACTCAATGGCAGGGGGAGGAGAGGGGGCAGGAGCCCTCATTAGCCAGGTAGGTAGGGTTACCTACCTACACACGGTGAATCCCCCACGCGGCCCACCATTTTATTCACGATGCCCCCCGTCGAGGTTGCGTAAGCCACGTTTCCTTTGGAGTCCAGGGCCACAGCACCCACGGTTCCCAAGTTTCTGCCAAAAATAAAGCAGACGAAAAGTGACAGGCTAAAGATGAGTAACAATGCAGCTTAGCACCCCATAAATTACCACATCCTATGCAAACGGCAAATGGGACACACTTTGATTCCAACACGCCTGACTCATGGGAAGGGCAGAGCAAGCCTGTCTGCGTTTTATTCGACAAGTCAGTGAGATTGCTAGACATGCCTTCGGACCTCCCCGTGAAGGGGACCTCTGACCATCCTCTGGCTGTGCTGCCTTAGTGAAGTTGCATTGGCTCATTTCCCCCACCGAGGAAATGGGGAGGAAAGTAACTGAGTGCATCTCAAACTTGAGTGCGCACAGAATTCCCTGGCTCCCCGCCCGCCCCCCGCCCTGCCACTACCAGGGACCCTGAACTGGTAGATCTGGGGTGGGACAGCCTCCCAGGTGACGCTGAGGCTGCCCGTCCAGACCCCGCTTTGCCCGTTTCTGGGGTGTGCTGTGAAGATGAAATAAGATAACTTTCCCCTACCATTTTGTTATAAGTCTTCAAGTAGAAAAGCTGAAGCCACTGCATGTTAGCCATTTGCCCACCACCCAGGTTCCATAATGAACTATATTTCAGGCACTTTTGTAAGTGTGGGGACATAGCTGGGAACTACAGGGACAGGGTCCCTCCTCCCGTGGAGCTGCATTTGTGGTGGGGGGGTAACAGAGCGATAAAAACTCCAGGTTCTATCGAACAGCAGTTAAAACGAAGGTGACTGCGGCGGCATCAGGGGAGAGCGCTGGTGGGGCTGGCTGTTTTATAGAGGGGGCTGGGCCTCTCCGAAGGAAGCGAGGGGCAGGTCTCACTTCTCCTGTGGAAGAGCATACCGGAGGTAGGAACGTGACTGCTCAGATCACGGAATTTCTAGGAGGCCACTGTGGTTGGAGAGAATAAAGCAAGGGAGAGCGCAGCAGGCAGACCAAGAAGGCTCTGACGGGGGGCGGGGTGGGGGAGGCGGGGCCACACAGCCTGGTTACCCAGGACAGTCCTGGTTTATCCCTGTTGTCCTGGCTCAGCAGTGCTCCTTTCGCTCCCAAAGTTTAAGTTCCAGTTTGAGCACAAAATCATATCATCGTCCTACTTACAGGCCATTGTAAGGCTATTACTGAGTGATGTGGGAAGACACTAGAGAGTTTGAGCCCAGACATGTCACAACACGAGTTAATTTGGGAAGGAATCGTTCTCACCACCGCGCCCATCCACAAGTGGCTGAAAGGAAAGACTTGGTATTGAGTGCGGGGAAGGCTGTGCGGGGACTGGAGTTCTCCCTCACTACGCTGGAAAGGTAAACGGCCACAGCCCCTTGGAAGACCACCTGGCGGCGTCTACCACAGCCCACTCAGCCATCACACTCCCACAGTTCTGTTCAACAGGAACTTGCCGCTCCAGCAGTCAATCCCCACCTCGTTGTCCACGCCCTTGGGTCCTTTATACAGGTGGGTGTGGGGGTGGGGCAGGGTAGGGGAGAGCAACAGGGGAAGAATTGGAACAACTTACTGCAAGAGAACAACAATAAAAAGAAAACACTTGGTGCCCTAGGTGCCGACACTTTCGCCGAGGGCACCAAGTGTCCACAGCAGTGCTACTTGTGATCACGGCAAACTGAACACGGCCCAAGCGGTTCCGCAGCGCTGATCCACTGGGAGGGCAGGCGGTGAATGGGAGTCTGGGTGGGGATGGGGCAGGGGCTTCTACGATGCTCTATGTCTTGCTCTGAGTGCTGATTACCTGGGGTGTCCACTCTGGAAACTCATCAAGGCGCACATATGACTTACGCTCTTCTGCACGTATGCTATACTCCTACGCCAAGTTTACCTTAAAACAATCATTGTGGTTGTCGTGTGTTGACTGAGGGAGGTAAGAGTGGGAAGAGACGGTGGTTTGTGAGGGCAGTTTCAGGGCAGAAGGTGGGAAGCAGGCTGAGCTTGGGACACTGTGGAGGGTGAGCGGGTAGGATTTGCAGGTGCACTAGCTGTGGGAGAAGTCACAGGCAACTCTAAGACTTTTGGGCTCTGGACCCGAAAGGCTGCGAGAAGCATCGGTAGAAATGCAGGAGACTGTTAGCAACAGGTGTTTTGTTTTGTTCTTGGTGTGCATGGAGTGAGGGGGCTGGGTGGGGAAATAAAAAGTTCAGTTTTGGACACAAACTTGAGGTACCTGTTAGGCAATCACACGGAGAGTCTGAATCGTATTAGACATAGTTTGGCATTCGAGGGGCTAGAAAGAGAAATTTGGCATTCTATTTAGAAGTAAAGAGGAGCCCATTCACAAAAATCAACTCTAGATTGCTAATGACAATATAAAACTTATAAAACAAAGCTTATAAAACAAAACTCTTCAAGAAAATCTAGGTGGTTTTATGTCTTAGGATGGGGGATCCTTCTAAGTTTCTAGTCTTACAAACGACACAAGAAAAGGTAGAGCACGCATTTGATTACAAAAAAAAAAAAACAACACAACTGATATCTGGCAAAATACCATAAGCAAAGTAAAAGCAAATTTAAAAACTACAGATTTGGGAAAAATCTTAACATAGATAAGACAGCCTTAAGATTGGTAAGGAGAAAAAACAACTGAAGAGAAAAGATAATCAAGGACAAAAACAAGCAAATTCATTGAAAGGAACGAACCATGACAAATGCAAAATGCTCTAACGGTCAGGTCAGGGAAGTGCAAATCTAAAGTGACAGCGCCAGCCTTCCCATGTCGCACGAGGGAAGAGGCACCAGCAGCCAATGTCGGCGATAGGCCCACCCCCAACATCTGCCCTGGGTCAAGGCAGGAATACAAATACAAACGGAGGCCCACACTCCATGTGTAATATTGGGGAGTTATAAATATGTTCTAACCTTTTACTGTGACAAATGTATCTTAAAAATACAGGGTCTGGCACAAATAATGTCTCTTTTTTATTATATAAAAATCTTTCATTACAAAATCATAAGCACGTAATTTCGTAACATCAGTTTCACACTCAGGCACACCATGCGACATTTTAGGTGAAATGTTCATGTGGCTGTCCGTCTCGCGTGAGGCATGCACACACCCTACCGACCACACTCACTGGTGTCACTTCTGCCAGGCCCTGTGTTCTAAAGCTATGGTTTCCATGTGACCGAAAGCCGACAAACTACCGGTGATGGCTTAATTATTACTGTCCACATCTGGGTCCTTTGTTGATCAGCTGGTGCTGCCTGGGTGAGTGAAAAAGACACACACACACACAGACACACAGACACAGACACACACACACACACACACACACACACACACACGGTACGTAAATGGTGTATTTATTTCACAAAATTAATTTTCCTTGCCCCATACCAGAGAGCATTGATTATGTTCTCATAATGAACATTTCCACATAACAGGCGCACTCTATACAGAAAGTACCAAATAAGACAACTTTTCTTGAGTCAGTGCAGTTCTTAGCAAGTTTTTAATTAACTCTAGTTTGGAGAAGCATCACTCTGCCGAGGCAGGAGCAACAGGGATTGTCAAGAGAATCCTTAAAGCAATATTTAGATTTGGAAATGAATCCTGACTGGGACACTGCCCCCTCAAACGCTACATAGGATTACATGGGATAAGTTGTTATCACAGAAGAGATTACTATTTTAATTTGATCGTGTGCATCATAATCACTTATTGTTGTTATTTTCATCATCTCTCAACAGTATTTAGATCCACGTAGAGATCTTAAGTTCTTTCAAATTTCAATGCTGGTATACTATTAAGAAAACTGAAAATAAAAGTATGTTGTTCGGTTTTCTTCAAAGCTCTCTTCAAATGATACTATACTCTGATATATAATGAACAGAAAAACAGCCCCTATAGAAACTGGTTTCAGGATTAACTGTATACGAATCTTCTCCAAGTTAGGCCAATATTTTTGTTTCCTTGTTTCGATTTCCTTATATTTTATTGGAATGTCATTCTTCTCGCATATTTCACATGCAGTTTTGGTTTTGTTTCTTTAAACTTAAAAAAATATTTTTAATCCTTCTGAAAATGAAATAGCCAATAGCTGTTTTTCAAAGCTTTTGTTAAGCTTATTAATAGAAACGAACAGTTCAAACTAAGTAACTGTAGATAGCATAAATTCAAAATTTCACTTTCTGTTAGAATCCTTGATTTGTTGAGAATCTCCTGTGGTTTTGATCGATGTTTCTTATCAAAATTAAATTTACTCACTTCAACAGCATTTAGCTGGTATTTCCACCACGTGTCTGAGATTTGTTATAAAGTCAGATGTGAGTTTGACCAAGCTGTTGCGTCTCTGGGCAGATCTGGAAAACCTTGTACTAGGACCACTTATTGTCCCATACCATCAGCACAGTTGGGATTACTGAGGGCACAACTCCTAGAAAAACGCAAACTGTGGGCTGTCCATGTCACATGGATAGTTCTAGATTCCCGGACAAACTTCATGCTTCTGGGCCTTTTATTTACCAGCCACCTTAGCTCCATTACCATAGGTTTGCCTCTGATAGTTTTTAAAATTAATTTTAGTATGAGATAAAAAATTTTCCCCGGTTCTTCTCTTCATTCAAAACATTGATTTAGGATTGTTTTTCTTCTCCGGGCAGTGGAATGATGCATATAATGTTAGTTGTTCAACATGTCTTCTCACCATGGAACATTCTAGTTGAACTGAGTATTTAAAATTTTTACATGTGCCCTGGCTGGTGTGGCTCAGTGGACTGAGTGCTGGCCTGCGAACCAAAGGGTCACTGGTTCGATTCCCAGCCAGGGAACATGCCTGGGTTGCGGGGCCAGGTTCCCGAGCATAAGAGGCAACCACATATTGATGTTTCTCTCCCTCTCTTTCTCCCTCCCTTCTCCTCTCTCTAAAAAGAAACAAATAAAAATCTTAAAAAAAACAACTTTACATGTGATTTCATCTCTCACTTATTACCCTTTAAACTAATTTGTATTTTCTAGTCTAGATAGTAATCATTAGTTCCGTTATTATTTGTCCTAACTACATTTGGCATTTTATCAAAGTTTGAAATAATTGTTACTAAACCCAGAAATTTTCCACTGTTTTTGTAAACTGTGTTGATGGTGCTACAAAAGGCATCATTAGGTGTGGCTAAACATCGGACACATGGTATTGTTCTTTCAAGGACAGTACATTGATGTTTTGTATCATTTTTCCAGTATTATCAATCGTCTGTTGTTTATTCAGTCTTTTCCCCAGTTCTAGTACCCGCACGTGTCCTTTCCTGGGCCCGACTCTTTGCAATTAGCAATTAAATCTTCCTTTAGTAAAGAACAGGATGTTGCAGGGATTTCATCTGAACTGTTCAAGTGGTGGATTTGGAGAGAATAATATTGTTACTAATTTTCATTGTTTTGATAAATAATTAAATCTTCATTGAACAAAGAATTTGTAATGTCCTGTTTGTAAATTGTATGTGGGTCATCCTGGGAGAAGAGTGCTTACTTTTGAAACCGTTTTGTTTCTAAAAGCAGCCTGCTTCTTGAAGATTTTTTACCTATTTTATTTTTAGCTTTTCTTTTGCGAGCTCCGCTTTAGTATTTTTTTCTGTCAAGTTCTTGAGACTTACACCCATGTTCAATAATCCAGGGATTAAAAAGTGAAAGGTAATTATATTGAATGGGTAAAATTAGGATATATTTTCACAGAAAATAAAGAGCAAAAAAATTGAAAAATTAAATTTGCAGATATAATTTCAAAACGTTATCTTTCCCTTAAAATACACAGAATTATCTGTTGATATTGGTCAAACCATGAATTACAGTAACATTTAAAATCAAAGTTATTTAAAAGCTAAAAATTTTAACATTATACTTTTGAACACTTAACTAAATCTTTTAAATATTTTTGTAAGAATAAAACCATTCCTAATTCTAATACTCAGTGTCCACTTAGCTGCCGACAAAGAGCCGGTTCTCCCTGCAGGTTGCCCAGGCCCGCGCTGTGGGGCCAGCAGGCTCTCGCTACATGGGGTGCTGAGCCCTGGATGTGGGGATTGTCCAGAGGGAGATCTACTATAAGTGTGTGGTACATGGCAGATTTTGAAGACTTAGGATGAAAGAAGAATATAAGCTATCTCAAAAAATTTCTTACATTGATTACATGTTGAGATGATATTTTGGACATAATGGTTTAAATATAGTATTAATTTCACCAATTTCTTTTTACTTTTTAAAAACGTGGCACTCATATTTCTATTGGACAATGCTGGTGTAGACCTGCATACCTTTTCCAATGTAAGAGTGATAGGAATCAGCCCTGGCTGACGTGGCTCAGTGGATTGAGCACCAGACTGCGAAGCAGAGGGTTGGGGGTTCAATTCCTAGTCAGGGCACATGCCTGGGTTGCAGGCCAGGTCCCCAGTAGGGG
This sequence comes from Mormoops blainvillei, assembly GCA_004026545.1. Lineage (NCBI taxonomy): Eukaryota > Metazoa > Chordata > Mammalia > Chiroptera > Mormoopidae > Mormoops > Mormoops blainvillei. The sequence continues at coordinate 96,350 of PVJD01005973.1, forward strand.
GTGCATGAGAGGCAACCACACATTGCTGTTTCTCTTCATCTCTTTCTCCCTCCCTTCTCCTCTCTCTAAAAATAAATTAAAATTCTAAAAAAAAAAAAAAAAGTGATAGGAATCAGCCCTCACGTGCAAGTCTTACAGATCTTGTCCTAAATTATGAACACTCCAGAACCACAAGTTTAAACATGGAGAAAGGGAAGAAAATGGGCATTTGGCACTACTGAGAAACAATACTTCGTTACGCAAGAATTTATTTGACAAGTTATTAATTTACCTTTTTCTCTTACCTAAGTCCTGCTGTTCGATTCTTCCCCACACTCTAGAGCCGTGTCCATTTCTGATGTCAACAGTGGCATAGTCTACAAACCTTGAGACTTAGGGGGCCTTTGCTTTGGGGACAAAGAGCGAGAGATGTACAGAAGCGTTTCCCTGGGGGGCTGAATGGTGTTAGTCACAAGAGCGGATGATGAGGTAGGTGATGCTGTGCTGGTGATGAGAGGCAGAGGTGCCCTGTAATACCTGTAATAAACCAACTATTTTGTGTTGTGATATGAGAGTCCTCTAAAGTTCAGGGCTCGGGGCAGAAGCCCTTCTGGCTTTTATCTAAGAGCAATAAGGGCTGGCGGATATGTGTGTTGTTGCAAATTTTTGGAAGACAATGTGGCAACATCTACGAAAATGTAAGTGAGCCATTGATAAAGTAACCCCATTCCTGTGACTCTAGCCTATAGATATAATAGCACGCTTGGTAAGGTTATCAACAGCTACCAACAGATGGCCAATCTTGGAAAACATATCCTTAACCTGGGAGACGTTTTCCTAATACACATGCCTGGTCTCTCAACCTCAGATCTATTAAATTAGATTTTTCAGGGAAAGGGCCCAGATATGTTTATTTCGAAAAAGCTCCCTAGGTGATACTGAAGTATACCTCTGGTTAAATAGTACAAATCAAACAAAAATTGCAAAGTTAATAGATTATATTCCATTATAAACTTCCAGGTCATATTCAAATTACATTTTTCAAATTTTGTTTTAAATAAGGGGAGTTTTATTTGGGAGTCTGAACTCTGTAACACGAAAACCATAGTTCAGAATGTATGATTAATTCAAATTTCTAAGAGTGGTACTGATTTCTCTGCTGAAGTTTAAGAAAGGTGACAGACAACCTGTTTAGTCCACTTAAGATAACAAACCAGTTAAGAAGCACTCAGAGAGTTAATACATTAACACAAGGCATTCTTCTATCAAATCATGTTGCAGAAGGAGCTCTGTCAGCCTAGTTTGAGTTACTATTCATAAGAGTAATAAATGAGGTTAAATTTAAGAATCAGAAGAGCAGTTTCCCCATTATTTAGTGTGCATTATTTTGTTAAAAAACAAACTACCACGTGATATTTGACTTACTTAAGGGATGTAAACAGTCAAATATTTGTCAAATGCTCACACTTGAATCCAACTCCCCAACTATGAGTCGTGGGTGGTACTTACTTTTGCTGGCCTGGTTTCTGAGCGTCTTTCTCCTGCTTCTCTTTTTCTAGGCGTTTGATGTTTCTTTCTGTTACCAGCTGCTCCCCAGGAACTGTTTGGATCCCCATGGCAGCTGCGAATTCTGCCGCGCCCTGGCCAGTCAGGAAGCAGTGAGGCGTCTTGAACCAGAAAGAGGTGGAAAAGTAGTTAGTTTTTGAAAAAGTTAAATTAAAAAAAAAAAGATTTTATTTATTTTTAGAGAGAGGGGAAGGGAAGGAGAGAGAGATAAACATCAATGCGTGAGAGATACAGTGGGCGATTGCCTCTCACATGCCCCCAATTGGGGGGGACCTGGTATGCAAGCCAGGCACGCGCCCTGACCAGGAACTGAACCAGCAACCTTTCAGTTTGTGGAATCGTGCTCAACCCACTGAACCACACCAGTCAGGGCAAGTTAAAACCTTTTTAACTGTTCCTGCTATGTGGAAATAATTGCTCCTCTCAGGGTACACAACCCCCAAAATGCAAATTTCAGTGGCTTGCTTTTCTGAATGTTGAAAAGAACCTGGTTGCGTGTTTTGTGTTTAAAGAAAAAAATCCCAAATGATGGTACATTGCTAGGAATGTGACATCTATGATCTTAAATTTGGAGAACTTAATCCATTTTTATTTAACACATGCTATTAAATAGTTGGTCTGTTCAGTGTGCATTATATGTGTTGAGAGCAGGCCAAACACAGGAAGATAACACGGAAACAAAGAAATCGCTAGTAAAATGACTACTAGTCAAAGCACATTGTCCAGAGTCAGAATCCTGGCTTACTTGAGAAACTTAACATTACTTCCGTTCTTTTATATAATTTTAGAAGAATGACCTCAAGTATTGCCTTGTAGTCAGACCCCTTTCAGTCACTGAAGTACAGCGGTGATGACAACGCCTTAGGAAAAGGACGCGTTGGTCACACATACCTTTTCCATAACAAGCCGTGCGAGTCTGATGGGATTTGCGATGCAGCGGACTGCGGACACGGCTCCTGAAGACAGGTCTTTCCCGCACATGATACTAGCATCCATTTCAACCTCACCATTTACGTTCAAGACGGATCCACAACCTAAACATGGAAAGAAATTGAAAGCAAGGATTTAGAAATGGCTTCCGAGTTTCCTCTAAGCTGCCTACTTTAATTCATTCTCCACTCCATCGCCAGAGGAGACAAAAATCTGACTTGGTACCCCACGACCTGCAAAATCAATAGTACGAAGCCTTCCTGACCTGGCTTCTGACCGACTTCTCCACCTTCATTTCCTCTCCTTGGCCACGCGTTGCTGAAATACTGGGCTTCCCCGAATGAATCGTAAGCTCTCACTACTCTGTGCGCTGAGCAGTGCTATTCACAGTGCCGCTAGTACCCTTCCTCCACGCTTCTCTGCCTAGGTGAACGCCTGCGTGTCTAGCTGTTTTTAACCTCTTTGTGACTGTTTCCTCATCTGTAAAAAGGGAATGAGACCAAAACTCAAGAATATTTATTTACTTATATTATTAGTTTTTAATCCTGACCCGAGGATATGTTGATTTTATTTTTTAAATTTTTATTATTTTTTATCCTCACCCGAAGATATATTTTTATAGGTTTTAGAGAGAAATGAAAGGAGGTAGAAAGAGGGAGAGAAACATAGATGTGAGAGAGGAACATTGATTGGTTGCCTCTCACATTTGCCCCAACCTGGGACCGAACCCACAACGCATGCCTGTGCCCTGACCCGGAACTGAACCTGCAACCTTTTGGTTCATGGGAGGATGCTCCAACCAACTGAGCCACACTAGCCAGGGCTGTTCATTGATTTTAGAGGGAGAGGAAGGGAGAGAGAGAGAAAAAAACGTTGATATGAGAGAGAAACATCAATTGGTTGCCTCCTGTATGCACCCCAACCAGGGATCGAACTTGCATCCTTTTGGCGCACAGGATGATGCTCCAACCAACTGAGCCACTGGCCAGGGCAAGAATATTTAAAGGATTATAAAATATCCATTTCCTAACAAGGTAAAATTCAGTGTTTGGTATCCAGTAAGAAATTACCAGGCACACAAAGAAACTGGAAAATCTGACCCATAATAAGGAAAAAATAAATCAGTTAATGGTAACAGATCCAGAAATGAGACAAATGGTAAGAACTAGTAGACAAGGATGTCAGAACAGCTATTATAACTATTATTCCATATGTACCAGAATGTGGAGAAAAATTTGGAAAGGGTTTATATAGAACTTCTTGAGATGAAAAAAAGAAAGTTTGAGACAAAAAATACTGGGTGGAGGACCCATGGACAAAGACAATGGGGGCAGCGGGGCAGGACTGAGTGTGGAAGGAGGGGGTGGGGGGTGGGGGAGAGTAGTGGGGGGAAATGGGGACAACTGTAGTTGAACAACAATAAAAAAATAAAATTAAATTATAAAAAGGAATAACAATAAAAAAATACTGGATGGAATTAATACCAAATTAAACCGTAGATAGTGTCAGAATCGAGTTACCGTTGGACACCTAGCTGGTGTCTGAGAATGACTTGCTGCTGCGGGAAACCCCACACACATGGGACAGAGTGCAGAATCCTAGGAGAAAAGGCAATCAAGTGGAGCAAAGATGAGTCTTTCAACAAATGGTGCTGGGACAACTGGATATCCACATGCAAAAAAATCGAATCTAGATATCCTTCAGAAAAATGAACTCAAAATGGGTCACAGATATATATGCAAAACTATAAAATTCCTAGAATATAACACAAGAGAAAATATAGATAATGCTGGGTTTGGCTTTTTGGGTTCACCACCAAAGTGTTGAACCATGAAAGAAAAAATTAAGATGGACTTCATTAAAATGAAAAGCTTTTGCCCTGTGAAAGACACTGTCAAGAGAATGAAAAGACAAGCCACAAACTAGGAGAAAGTATCTGATAAAGGACTGTTTTCCAAATATATAGAAAACTCTTATTTTGTTGTTTTAATATATTTTATTGATTATGCTATTATAGCTGTCCCATTTTTTTTCTCCTCTATTCCCCTCCACCCTGCACCCCGCTTCCCACCAGCATTTTCCCCCTTAGTTCATGTCCATGGGTCATACATATAAGTTCTTTGGTTTCTCCCTTTCCTATACTGTTCTTAACCTCCTCCTGTCTATTCAGTACCTACCATTTATGCTTCTTATTCCCTGATCCTTTAACCCCATTCTCCACCCTCCCCCTCCTCGCTGATAACCCTCCATGTAATCTCCATTTCTGTGATTCTGTTCCTATTCTAGCAGTTTGCTTAGTTTTTGTTTTTGTTTTTTTAGGTTCAGTTGTTGATAGTTGTGAGTTTGTTGTTGTTTTACTGTTCATATTTTTGATCATCTTCTTTTTCTTAGATTAGTCCCCTTAATATTTCATTTAATAAGGGCTTGGTGAGGATGAACTCCTTTAACTTTACTTTGTCTGGAAAGCACTTTATCTGCCCTTCCATTCTTAATGATTTCTTTGCCTGATAGAGTATTCTTGGATGTAGGTCCTTGGCTTTCATGACTTTGAATACTTCTTTCCAGCGCCTTGCCCACAAGGTTTCTTTTGAGAAATCAGCTGATAGTCTGATGGGAACTCCTTTGTAGGTAACTCTCTCCTTTTCTCTTGCTGCTTTTAAGACTCTCTCCTTATCTGTAATCTTGGGTAATGTAACGATGATATGCCTTGGTGTGTGCTTCCTTGGGTCCAACTTCTTTGGGACTCTCTGAGCTTTCTGGACTTCCTGGAAGTCTATTTCCTTTCCCAGATTGAGGAAGTTCTCCTTCATTATTTTTCAAATAAGTTTTCAATGTCTTGCTCTTCCTCTTCTCCTTCTGGCATCCCTATGATTTGGGTGTTGGAACATAAAGTAGTCCTGGAGGTTCCTAAGCCTCTCCTCATTTTTTTTGAATTCTTGTTTCTTCATTCTGTTTGGTGGAATGTTTATTTTTTCTTTCTTCTCCAAATTGTTGGTTTGAGTCCCGGTTTTCTTCCCTTCACTGTTGGTTCTCTGTGTATTTTTCTTTATTTCACTTTGCACAGCCTTCCCTTTTTCCTCCATATTGTGAACATACTCACCAATTCTGTGAACATCCAGATTACCAGTGTTTTGAACTCTGCATCTGTTAGGTTGGCTATCTCTTCATCACTTAGTTCTGTTTTTGGAGCCTTGTTCTGTTCTTTCCTTTGAGACATGTTTTTTCGTCTTGGTGCGCCTATTACATTGTGGGGGTGGAGCTGCAGATATTCGCCAGGGCTGGGCAAGTAGCCTCACTACATTGTGGGGCTGTATGTGGGCGGGGGAACAATGCCACTTGCTTGGCTCTTAGCTGGCTTTCAGTCACTTCCCCTGCTACCCACAAGCAAATTTGGCCCTTCTCGTGCTGATTTCCAAGTGGGTGAGTTTGTGTACATTCTGGGACACTGTGGGTCTCCCAAACAAGCTCTCCTGTGAGATTGGCCGTTTCTCTCACTGCCGCAACCCCCACAGGTTTTTACCCGTAGAGGTTCTGAGTCTTTCTTTTCCTGTGCCAAAACCTGGGGCTGCACGGTCTCTCTCACTCCCCAGCTGTTCCTCCCAGTTTATCCGCACGTAAATGTGGGACTGCCGGTCAGCCACCCACTGCCTTGCCTGCCGTGGTCCGCCAGCCCCACGGTCTGCCAGCCTCCGCCTTTTGTGTGCTCTCCCCCCAGTTTCCCGTCTCCGCCCCTCCTACCTGTCTGAATGAATGTTTCTTCTTTAACTCCCTGGTTGTCAGACTTCCATACAGTTCAATTTTTTGGCAGTTCTAGTTATTTAAAAAAAAAATTTGTTGTTGTCCTTTTGGTTGTGCGAGGAGACAAAGTATATCTACCTACGCCTCCATCTTGGTCGGAAGTCCCAAATATACAGAAAACTCTTAAAACTCAACAATAAGAAAACCACCTTATTAAAAAATGAGCTAAAGACCTTAACAGGCACTCTGGCAAGGAAGATATATGCAAATAAGCATATATGGCAAATAAGCATATAAAAAAATCAACTATTTTCATATACTTGCAATGAACAACTGGTAACTTAAATTTTAAAAAGTAGTGTTTACAATGTTACCAAAAAGATGAAGTAATTAGGTGTAAACCTAACAAAATACATGAATGCTGAGAACTGCAAAACACTGATGAAAGAAATCAAAGATCTAAGTATGTGGAAGTATATACTGTGTTCATGAATTGGAAAGCTCAGTATTGATTTTAATCCTCTCTAAACTGATCTATAGATTCAGTACACTTCTAATCAGAATTCTAATAGAATTTTTTTGGTAGAAATCAACAAGGTGATTCTCAAATTTGTGGAAAAGGCAAAGGGACTAGAATAGCCAAAACAATCATGAAAAAGCAAGCGCATTGGAAGACACTTAGTATCTACCTTTAAGACAACATAAAAGTATAGTAATTAAGACAGTGTGGTATTGGTGAAAGAATACACATATAGACCAATGGAACAAAATAGACTCCAGTAATAGAGTCATACATATAAAGTCAACTGATTTTCCACAAGGGTGAAAGGGCAAGACAATGGGGAAAGAATTGCCTTTTTGACAATGGGTGCTGGGAACAGTTAAGCAGAAACTGAACCTTGATACATACCTTGTACCACATACAAAAATTTATTAAAAATGACTATCACATTTGTGGAACTGTATACTGAAAAAGGGGGAAGTTTTATTGTATGTAAAAATGACACTAAAAAAAGCCCACTAAAATGATATGGTATTAGGTTAGTGGATTCTAAACCTGGTACTTCAGAGAAGGTGGATAAATAAAAATCCTGTTATCTCAAAGACTCTTTGATAGCTAATAAAATTGAATTCTAGAGAGAATAAATCAACTAGTTAAAGTTCTGTGTTAAATACTGCTTAGCTCCAGTGAAAGCAAATGGTCATTATTTGGATGCCAATCGAAGTCTTTACGGAATATCTCTATAACTCTAATGAAAAGTCCATTTTTTTCCAGTGTTGGTTTCTAATAAACTAATTTTAATAAAGTAGGTATTATGGTATAAGCTTTAAACCTAAAGTGAAATCCATATTGAAATGTGAATGCAATGAAAACAAAGACAATGTTTTTATAAGTACTCAGATAAACCGTGTCGCTGTGCGACTTACTGCCACCCGACTCAGTCGCTACCCAGAGTCAGTTTTTGTATGAAGTTCCTACATAGTTATTCTGAAGGGTTATAGTGGAGGCTACCAGAAATCCTGTTTGCGCGTACTGACCTCAGCTGGGAAAAGCCGATGGCAAACAGAGCCCAAGGCAGACAGCCTGCTGTTCCAAGTCCCACCTTTCCTCCTCCCGCATCTTTGGTTTCCTCCTTTCCAGCCCTACTCCCTTCTCTCTCCCTGCGCTGAACAGCAAGCATCCGGGGAGCCAGAACAGAGATTTTCAGAAGGCAGGCCCTGGTTACAGGGCCAAGAAACAAAAGGCGTAGCTCCTCCAGGTCCCTAATCCATGCGCCCCCAACGCACATGTAAGGCTGATCCTGTTGGAGAAGGTGGGAGACCAGAACCGCCTGCTCAGAATCAAGGTCCTTTGTGAGTGTGTGGGGGTTTGTCACCAAGAGGGGCCCGACTAACAGTCATTTAATTTAAAGGGCGTCCCACTGAAACAGCAGGTTGCTCTTTCTGCTGGCAAGGGGGAGCATCTAGGTACATGTTGGTTCAACAGACAGCCATGAAAATGCAGATATGTCCCGTGCCAGTGACAGGCTGAGTTACGAAATTGTGCATAAGCGTTAAAGAAAGTGTAGCAAAGTCAAGGAGACAGAACAAATGCTCAGTCAGTAGTCGATGACTAATTGGTTCAGATTTCCTGAAATTCTTTTCCCCAACAGATGTTGGGTGGGTGGCATAATTCCAAGGAGTATTTTAATCCCTACACCTTAGGTTTCCTATTTTAAAATAAAGAGGAAATGAGTGTCCTTAGTTTTCTCATCTGAGAAATGGCATAATAATTACACCGAACTCATAAGACTGTGGTGCCGATTAAATGAGTTAATCAGGCCAGTTTCTCAGACCATTGTTTGGTGCACAGCAGGCACTCATAGCAGCTGTGATTATCATTGCTGTGACCAGCTGAGTGGGAAGAAGGCAAACGCACACAAAAAATACATTCTGCACGATCGCATTCACAGGAAATTCTAGAGAAGAAAGATTAAACTAGAGTGACAGAAGCAGGTCAGTGGGAGTCTGGTGCTGGGGACTGGAGAGATTAACTGCAAAGCGGCACGAAGCAACTTTGGGGGTGATGGAAATGTATTAAATCTTCATTTTGGTGTGCTTACACAGGTGTATTATACATTTTTCAACACTTAAAATGGACACAGTATATGGTGCGTCGTCTACCCAGACCCTGCCCGCAAAAGGTGTACTAAAAAAACCTCTTGGGATGTAAATTCTAGGAAGCAGGTTAAAGACAAAAAGAAAAGAAAAAAAGGTGGAAAGGTTTAAAAATTCTTAAAGCAACTTGGTCAACAGGTAATAAGAGGTAATAAAATTAAACCTCTTAAGCATATTAAGTTCTACCACAAAGCTGGTCGGATTTGTTGACGCTTTAGAAAGGTTCTAGTTATTCGGGGAGAGAAGCTTAACCTGACTAGTTGCACTGAAAATTTACCTGCGTTGAACTCGGGATCATTTTCCAGGACGATCACTGCTCCTTCCACAGCGTCAACTGCACTCCCTCCCTCCTTTAGGATGTTGTAACCCACAGTGGCAGCTTGGATGATCCCCTGGCGCACCCGCTCTTTGCGGTCCTTGGAGATACAGCTGGCTCCGCCACCGTGGACCACGACGACAGGATTCATGTCGACGGACCCTGGCGATCAGGAAGACGAAAATGTCCATTCAAAGAGCCCAGGAAAACCGCACGCGGCACAGTTTCCTCGAGAGTTTCCGTTGGGGACAAGGTCTGGTTTCTACTCCGGCAAGAAGGCAGGGTTTACAGCTCAGGCAATTTCTTTCTTTTTAAAAATCTTTATTGTTGACACTATTACAGGTGTCCCCC
>PVJD01005974.1:0-45963 GCA_004026545.1 Mormoops blainvillei
GACTCCTCAGGGCAGAAATCAGGTTCTGTCACCTCCACACTGATCCCCAGCAAGTCGCCTGGACAACAGGTGTCCAGGATAGATTTGCATAATAACTGTTTCTTGCACACAGCTCTACTAGGTCAGACTTCCTGCTGAACTGCAGACCCAGGCCTCCTCCAGGGTCCTGCCCCTCTCTGTACTCCTCGTGCCAAGTTCAAGGCCTGCTGTAGACTGCAGCTGCACACTGAGTTTTGCATGCGAGAATCGTCACAGGTGTTTCTGCATTGATTTCTTTTTTCCTAGCAGTCTTAACAATCAGAGAAATTTCCAGCAATGTGTGACAGTCTAGTCCAGGGTTTCTGAACCTCAGCACTATTGACATTTTGAGCAGGATAATTTTTCTTGTGGGTAATAGTCCTGTGCATGTAAGATATTTAGCACCATCCCTGGTCTCTACCCAGTGAATGCCAAGTAGCGCCTCCCTGTTGTGACAACCCAAAATGACAACAGACATTGCCAAAGAGCCACTGGGAGGGAAAAATCACCCCTAGTTGAGAATCCAGGGTCTGATTCTTAACCATTTTGGAGTTTTGAATAAAGCTAGAAATAATGTCTCTAGGATGATATACATAGGGATCTAACCTCCCACCTTTTTCATTCATTTTGGGGCATTTGCAGGTCAAAGAACCCTATCCCGGAGCTTCCCAGACCAGAGGCTCTTCACCTCTGTTGTGCCATGACCCCATCTGGCAGTTCAGTGGAATGTTCTCCAATGATGTTTTTAAATGCATAATACGCAATATATAGAATTATATTGATATATAGTTTTCAAAATATTCTGAGAATTTATCATATGCAGTAACACAGGTACTCCTCTATTAATGCATTATTAACAAGATCTGGCACTGGGCCTGATACATTCGGTGATTTGAAGCATAAATGCTATGTCTAGACAGTTGTGACAACTGTACTGTTTTATGGAAATAGCTGTGATCATATCAGTGACAAATTCATAGGTGCTGCTGATGCTGCTGTGCTCTGTGGCCTACAGTGATGATTGATTGAAGTGCTAGGTTTCAATAGGAGATTAATGAGAAAAAGGTACAATACCATTTAAGTTAGGGGCTCCCCAGATTCCATCAAGAACTCAGAGGTCCAAGCCAAATTCAATCGCCCATTCAGCAGGTCTGAGGAAGGCTGCTTAGCTCCAGGCCCCACGTATATGGGAGCAAGAAGATGAGAGGGGTGAGCCGGTACGTGCTCTGTGCCCCAAAGGAGTTCTCGGTTGAGTACAGGGACAGAGAGACAGAGCCTTCACTTGCCCTGTGGTTCAGGGAGACCTCATTGTTGGATCCCAGGGAAATAGCAGAGAGCACAAGCCCAGAAAGACTGGGGCTTTTGTGCAGGTCTGAGAAGGGAACCAACATTTATTCATGTGCTTCACTAGCTTTAGCTCCCTAACGGTTGCAATGACCCCACTGAACAAGCTCAAGGTCAAACAGGTGGCAGTGGGAGACCTGGGATTCAAACCCAGATCTGTGCGAAAGCAAAGCTCAGGCCCCTCCCCCAGCGAGGCTCTCAGGATTCCTCCACACACCACCTGGGGACACCCTTCCAAAGCAAAGCGAAGGTCCTGTTTCCACCGGGCACCCAGCGCTGGGGACGGAGCCTGGGGCTTACTGAGAAGAGCTTCGCGCAGTTGCTGTGCCCCAGGGACTGGAAAACAAAGCAGGGTCTCCTTCTTCCAATCAAGCCGGGGACACGCAGCAAAGGCACGGAACAAAGGGTGGCCGACAGGGCGAGGCAGCAAGCCGCTCCCTGTGCCACGTCCAGTTGCTCTGTGGAAACAAGCCCGGCTGCTTGGCTTCCTACTTCCAGCTCCAGGCTCTCTGATTCTCCTGCACATGCTGAGCACAGAAGCCACTACTGTGGACCAAATATGATTTTCCCTGCCTGGTGACACAGACACAGCTCATCTGTCATCGTTTTGAGCCAACAGCAGCCAGGGGTCGTTTATTATGCTGACAGGGGAATCCTGCAGCAAAGGTATCTAGGTCTTGCTGATGGCAGAGCCTCTTATTCACGGAGCTGTGCCACAGCCTGGGATCAGCACTGAGAGACGGGGCCAGGTGTCTGGGGACAGCTGCCTCCGCCAGGCTGGTCCTGCTCCTGGCGGGGTCTTTCCAAATGAGCATAAGGAGCTATCACTGCATTCTCCTCACCTGAGACCATGCCTGCACCTGTGGCTTTGGTCCAGGGCACTAGCAGAGCACAGGGGCTGCCACACAAAAGTTCAGGGCTTAGCAAATGCTTGATTCATGCATTGATTCATTTAAAGATTAGTACTGAGCACCCGCAGTGTCTCAGGTACCAATCCTTTCCCTCCCACAAGCCATGCTCTTGCCTCAGGGCCTTAGCCCTTGCTCTCTTTTCTTCTGCAAAGTTCTGCCCTCCCCTCCCCCCAGATACAGCAAAGTCCTCCTCCTTCAAGTCTTTGCTCAACATGGCCTTCTCAGTGAGGTCTACCCTGACTACCCTTTATAGCCTCGCAACCCTACCACTCTCTTCATCCTTGGCACCACCAATCTTCTTGGCCTATTCTATGGTTTCTTTTCTTCCACAGCACGCACTGCTCTACAGCAGTGATTTTCAACCAGTGTGCCACAAGAATTTTTCAAACATGCAATACCTGACTATTTAGTCAGGTGCACTGACCTCTTTTCCCTTAGATTGTCAAAATTTAAAAATGACAATGGCCAACACAACAATAGCCACTCAGTGTGAAGGAATCAAAATCATACCTATTTTTTGGTCAGATTGGCAAAAAATATATTTTTTGGTATGCCGCAGGATTTTTGTAATTAGTTTGCGTGTGCCATGAGCAGAAAAAGGTTGAAAATCGCTGCTCTATAGAACTCTGTGTAGTTGTGCTTATGGTCAATCATCTGTTTCCTCCTGCAAGAATATTCAGTTCACAAGAGCAAGGTCCTCGTATCATTCACTGATAAATCCCAAGTGCCTAGAATAGTGCCAGGCACACAGCAGGTACTTAGTATAATAGTTACTGAATGAGCTATAATCCGGTCTACTGACAAACACCCAACTCCTGTAGGCCCATCTCCTTAAAGACCTAGGATCCCGAGCCAGCTGTTGTGACTCTGTCTGAGAGCAGTTTGGAAAGGAAAAGTCCCAATCCAGACCCCAGTGGAATCAGACCTGGGCAGTGGGTCCCCCGGTGCCACTGCCCACTGCTTCCACGGCCATCTCCCCGCCAGACTGAGCTCCCTGAGGGCAGACAGCTGGTCTGTCTTCCTCACCCACACGTCCTTGAGGGCCCAGCACAAAACCACCCAAGGAAGCAAGCGGCGGTCAGGACACAGCGAAGGAACTTCAGCATCCTTTATCAAGCACTGCCTGTGTGCCTGCACGGGGCTGATCTCCTTATTCACATTCTTTCCTCCAAGCCTCCCGAAAAGGTGGGGATCGGTTTTGACCCCGTTTAACAAGTGAGACTTAGGCGGAGTAACTTGTCCAAGTTGACTCGTATAATAGATGGCAAAGCGGGGGTTCAAGCACAGGCTCGTCTGACTCCTGAGACTGAGATCCGAAAGTATGTGTCCTACCCTAGCAGTGGGGTGAAAGACAGAGAGGGAGAGAGGGAAGGAGGAAGGAAGGGAGGAAGAGAAAGATGAAGGGAAGAAGGACGGACACAAGAAAGGAAGAGGAACAGAGGGCGGGGCAGGCCACATGCCGGATGGAGCACAGGGGTCTGAAAGAGCTGCCCCGGGCTAAGGAGCTGTTCCTCCTGGCTGGGCATGAATCCACCAGGGCTCTGTCCCTTCCTCCTCACCCAGAGTAAGCACAGAGATGGCACCTCTTATCCTAGAAGACACTTTATTTTAATTAATTCTTTTCAATCTCGCTCGCTCTCAGCTTGAATGAACGAAGGGGAAAATAAATTTGAGTGGGCAGACAATCTAAAAATGGTGTCAGGGGGTAGTGGAGAAATGTACTTCCTCTTAAAATCTCTATGAAAAGAAACCATCACAGCTCCCTCACTGCCCCGCACCCACACACGTGCGCACTGTGGTGAACAATGCAACTAGGTGGGGCATGTGAAGGAATCTGGTTCAGAGCCTGCTCCGGTGACCTGCCTTCTGCTTAGAACATGCGTGTGGCCATATCCCCAGACACCCAGTGCTGGCCTCAGGGGCTTTCATTCACCCTGGCCTCCTCCAGCCTGGTCAAACCGCAGCCTATACACCTGCCTGATGTCCTCCTGGTGGCCCCCTCGGTCCACGGACAGCCCCACCCACAGGCACTCAGCACGTGAAGTTACTCAAAGGGCTTCCAAGAGAACTACTCTGCCGAGTTCTGCAACTAAGGGTGCTGGAGATCCTTCTGGGACTCTGGGAATCCTGCCAGTACTCCCGCCTTTCTCCTGGGGGCACAGCAAAATGATGTCACCATGACAAGGCTGGGGCAGGAATTACCGAGGCCATCTGCTGGGTGGCCTGGAGGAAATCAAACATATATGCTGAATGAATGAATGAATGAATGAATGAATATGAATGAATATGAATGAACTGGTCTTCTAGTGGAAGAATCTGTAAAGAGGAAAGTGTAGTAGGGACCTTTTGAATCTAGGTAGTCCCAGGGCTGGGGATTTCTGGAAGAAAAAAAACAAAACAAAAACAACACCAGCTTGGGAAGTAGCATTGAGCTGTGGAAAGAACAGAATTCAAGTCAATTCAATACATATTTACTAGGGTTTCTCATAAACCAGTAGGGCCCTACCTTGACAATGCTTTTGGTAGAGGGGCAGTTAGAAAGCAGGTGGATAACAGGGAAGGGCAGGGAATTTATAGAAGGAAGGAAAAGAGGGACAAAAAACAGGAAGAGGGAGTGCCTCATTCATCTCCGCCACAATGAGCTAAGCTCGGCCCCTGGCTGGGCCGCCTCTTAGCACAGGCTGGGGAGCCTGTCCTGCCCCTACTTCCTTGGACTCCCCTGCTGATACTTCCCACGTAAATTCTTAGGGTCTAGAGGTACCCATCTTCTTGAGCCTCCCAAGAGGGAAGTGTGGGTCTGATCTTGCACAACTAGAGAAATAAAAGGTGTTACATCTGCTGGGGTGATGGAGCTGGGACCCAAAGCCTCTTCTGACTCCTGACAGACACCACAGGTGCGATGTCCTCTCTAATCACCTATGTCCCTGAAATGGCTAAGAGACCAGGTTCACCTGTAGCATAGAGACTGTGCAGGTTTCACTTGGGCGGACAAAGCAGAAATACGCTTCCATTTAACCATCACACGCCCCCACAGTCACCTGTTGGATGGGAGAGAATTTATTTCAGTTCAGCGAGGTCTTTACAGGTAAGGCCCTGGTATCTCTCAAGCCTCTTTCGGCCCAGTGGCATCTGCTAAGAGATAGTGAGGAAGGGCACGTGCACAAGGTGCCATTCAAAAGGCGCTTAGGAAGTCACCTCAGCGAGAGGGCAAAAAAGGAAGCCCCAGACTTTGTTCCCCCTGCAGAGACACTCATTCACAATATATGGTCCTGGATTTTCTTGTGAGAACTCCAGAAACCATTTAAGAAGTTGCAGTACACGAGGCAAGCTCGAAGTCAAAAACAGTCACATTGAAAAGGGTGAGAAAAGCCACTTGACAGCCGCCACAACAGCGTTTGTCCCAAGCCAGCGTAGCTCAGCAGGGCTGGGAAGAATATCCCAGCCAGCAGCTTCACCCCTGGCAAAGAGAGAGAAGCATGGAATGTAAGCCCAGTATTCCTACTTTTCGGAGAACTACCCAAGGGGATGGTTTCTGCCTCTGGACTTAGAGTACAAAGAGGAAACCAGCATACTTTGCACGCACAGGAGCCTTGAAAAACAAGAGAGCTCAGTGCTTGTTATAGCACCAAAAAACCTGCAGTATCACAGACAGACACCAGAGGGAGCAATAAATTACAAATTTCTGTGGGGGGGGCGGGTAAAACTCAGAAACTATACACACAAGCCCAGAGAAAACGCATTCCTAGACAAGGTTTGACAGCCTCCAGAAGCTCTACCCAGGCTAACTGATGACGGTCTTCCTGTGAATGAAGCCAGTCCATAAGGACAGGAGAGGTGGCTGTTGTTTCAAATGCACAAATCACCGCAAAAAAGAATAAGGGACATGCAGGAACAGAGAAACATGGCCCAATCAAAGGAACAAAATAAGTCTTCAGAAACCGACACCAAAGAAATGGAGTTCCGTGAATTATTGACAAAGAATTCAAAATAATCACGTTAAACTCAGTGCACTATAAGAGAATATAGACAACTAAACAAAAATCAGAAAAACAATGCATGAATAGAATAAGAATATCAACAAATAGATAGAAATTATAAAAGAGAGTCAAATAGAAAATTTAACTCTGAAGAATATAATAGCTGAATTGAAAAATTCACTAGAGCTCTCGCTGGTGTAGCTCAGGAGATTGTGTGCCTGCCTGCGAACCAAAGGGTCGCTGGTTTGATTCCCAGTCAGAGCACATGCCTGGATTGTGTGTGGGCCAGGTTCCCGGTAGGGGGCGCTTGAGAGGCAACCACACATTGATGTTTCCCTTTCTCTCTCCCTTCCCTTCTCTCTAAAAATAAATAAATAAAATCTTTAAAAAAGGAAAAATTCACCAGAAGGGTTCAACAGCAGGCTTGATGAAGCAGAAAAATTGGTGAGCTCAATCACAGGTCCTTTTAAATTATCAAGTCAGAGGAACAAAAAAGAAAAAAATGAAGAGAGTAAAGAAAGCCTAAAGGACTTAGGGAACACCCTCAAGAGCAAAAATATACACATTATAGGCATCCAAGAAGGAAGAGAGAGAGGACAGAGAGCTTATTTAAGTAAATAATGGCAAAAACTTCCCAAATCTGAGGAAGGAAATGCATATCCAAATTCAAGAAGCTCAAAAGACTCCAGCTAGAATGAACCCAAAGAGCCCCATAGTGAGACACATTATAATCAAGCTGTCAAAAGTCAAATACCTAAAGAGAATCTCAAAAGAAACAAGAGAAAATCAATTTGCCATATACAATGGAGTTGTCATAAAATTATCCATGGGTTTCTCAGCAGAAACTGATAGTCCAGAAAATAGCGAAAGGGTAAATTCAAGTTATCCTTGAAAGAAAAAAAGTGCCAACCAAGAATATTATAGCTAGCAAAACTATCCTTCAAAAAATTAAGGAGAAATAAGGACCTTCCCAAATAAACAGAAGCTGAAGAAGTTCATCACCACTAGGCCTGTCTTATAAGAAACTATTGAAGAGCTCTGAAGTTGAAATAAGAGGACACTCCAAAGCAACATAAAAGCATACGTGTGTGTGTGTGTGTGTGTGTGTGTGTGTGTGTACACACATATATACATATATATAAAAGGTATAGAAAATAAAAATTCTGTAATACTGTAATGTTAGCACAAAAGTAACTTTTAAACCTGGTATAAAATTCAAAAAATAAATGCATAAAAATAACTATTATAAAACTATGTTAATGAATATACAATATAAATAGATATGACTTGTGACATTTATAACATAAATTTGCAGGGAGGGAGATATAAAAGAATAGAGTTTTTATATGTGATTAAAGTTATATTGTTATCAGTTTGAAACAGCTTTGTTTTACCTATCTCCAGAAATTCACAAAAGAAAGTAAGAAAGGAATCAAAACTGGTCACTACAAAAAAAAATCAACAAAATACAAATGAAGGCAGCAAGACAGGAAAAGAGGAACAAAATAGCTATAAGACATACATAAAACAATTAACAAAATGGTAATAGTAAGTCCTTCTCTATCAGCAATTATTTAAATGTAAACAGATTAAATTTTTCAGTCAAAAGATAAGTGTGCCTGAATAGCTAAAATAAAATCTAACTACGTGCTTGCTGTGGGACTCACTTTAGGTATAAGGTAAAAATTGACAAAACTTGAGCTAGAATAACTAAGAAATAAAGCAAGACTCAAGTAACAAAAATCAGAGATGAAACAGGAGATATTAAAACTGATGCCACAGAAATAAAGAGGATCATAAGAGCCTATTATTAACAATGTATGCTAGTATATTTGATAACTAGGAGAAATGAATAAATTTCTAAAAACTCACAACGCACCAAGGCTGAATCATGAATAAAAAATTTAAATAGACTTATAACTAGTAAGAAGACTGAATTAGTAACCAAAAACCTCCCAACGAAAAAAGCCCAGTACCAGATGGCTTCCCTAGAGAATTCTACCAAACATTTAAATAATAATTAACAACAATCCTTCTCAATTTCTTCCAAAAACTGGAGAGGGAACACTTCCAAATTCATTTTATGAGGCCAGCATTATAATTTTGATCCGGCATCAAAATCAGACAAAGATACTACAAAAAAAAAACTACAAACCAATATCCCTGAGAATATTGATGAAAAGTGCCCAACTAAATACTAGCAAACTGAATTCAATAACAAATTAAAAGGATTATAACCACGTCCAAGTGGGATTCATTCCTGGAATGTAAGAATGATTCAACATGCAAAATCTATGAAAGAACTTGGACCCTTCTATATACAAAAATTAACTCAAAATGGATTAAAGCTCTAAATGTAGGGCATGAAACTATACAAGTCCTAGAAGAAAACATAGGGGGAAAGCTTCATGACATTGGATTTGGCAATGGTTTCTCGCATATGTCATCAGACACAGGAAACAAAAGCAAAACTAGACAAATGGAACTACATCACACATAAAAAACTTCTGCGCAGCAAAGGAAACAATCAACAATGAAAAGACAACCTAGAAAATGGGAGAAAATATCTGCAAACCATGTATCTGATTATCTAGAATATATAAAGAACTCCTATAACTCAACAGCCAAAAACTAATAATCGGATTTTAACATCCACAAAAACTGGAATAGCCATTTTGGTGAAGATATGTAAATGGTCGACAAACACGAAAAGATGTTCAACATCAGTAACCATCAGGGAAATGCAAATCGAAATGATATAGCAATTTGCACCTGTTAGGATGGCCACTAGAAAAAAAGACAGCAAGTGTGGGTGAGGATGTACGGAAGCTGGAATGCTTGTGCACTGTTGGTGAGAATGTGGAATGGTGCGGCCACTACGGAAAACAGCACGAGGTTCCCCAAATAATTAAAAAATAGAATTACCATATAAGCCAACAGTTCTACTCTTGGATATATAGCAAAAAAGTTGGCAACATTTGCACATCTATGTTCCTGGCAGCATTAATCACAACAGCCAAGAAGTGGAAGCAACCTAAATGTCCATCAACGAATGAATGAAGAAAACGTACATCCACACAGTGACATCTTATTCAACCTTAAAAGGGAAGGAATTCCTGTAATATGCTACAATATAGATGAACCTTGGAGACATAAAGCAAATTAAAAAAACCTCATCATAAAAAGACAAATACTGTATGATTTTACTTATATGAGGACTCTTAAAATAGTCAAACTCTTAGAAACAGAAAGTAGAATGGCAGTGGCCAGGAACTGGGGCTATGGAGAGTTTCAGTTTTGCAAGATGAAAAAGTGCTAGAAATCTGTTGCATAACAAGGTGCATGTGGTTAACACTACTGTTCTGGGCACTTAAAAATGGTTAAGATGGTAAATTTTATGCAATATGTTTTTTACCACAATAAAGAAAAGGAGAGGAGGCTTGGGAGTCTGGGTGTGATTTACAAGGAACAATGACAAGTGTACTAAGACAACAACCAACTGCTGACTTTAATTTCACCCCTTCCAATTAGAGGAGAAAAAAAAACATGTCCTCTCCTTCCATATGGTCAGAGAGGCCTTTCCAAACTCCCTTCCCCTGATTTACTTTTCCTCAGAGCACTTATCCCCACTCAACATAATGTTACATATTTATTGTACTTACTTAGCTGTTTGTTATCTGCAAATAAGCAGACATGCAAGCTCCCAGAGGACAGGGATTTTTTTATTTCTCTCTGGTTTATTACTGAATCCTCAAGAGTCTAGAAGAGTGTGTGGCCTATAGCAGATGCACAGTAAGTATCTGAGGAGTGAGTGAAGGAATGAATGAGGAATTGGGGAGAGCCAAGATGGGGCATTGGAAGCCCGGGGCTTTTGTCCTGCATTTGACGGTCTTGGTGGAGAGAGAAAAGAGAGGAAGGAGGAAGGCAAGAACAGGCTAGGATGAGGAGATGTCTTCGGGTTGGGCTTGTGGGAGCAGTCAGACCAGCTTCTGGTGTACGAGGGATGGGGAAATCTTGTCCACTCGATGGTCTCTGCCCCTGGTGCCTTCTGGTTCAGCAAAAGAGCAAACACTATGCCCATCAGCTCTTGCTAGTTTGATGTAACTGTTTTTCCTTAAAGCTACTGAATCGAGACCCCGCCAGTCAGGCTGAAAGTTCCTCAGTTCCCCCCACTTTTCACATCCTAGGTCAGTGCTTCTGAGCATTCACTAGGTCTGGGCGGGGCCCAATTGTCCACATTTCTAACAGGCTTCCAGCTGATGCTGATGTACAGCCTTGCTCATGGAGGCTGATGCTCAACTTTGTGGCACCTGGGAAGCTTTGTAAACTCGCAATGCCAAGGCCCCCGACCCAGATCAATTACATTAGCACGTCTGGGAGTGGGACCCTGGAATGGCACAGCCAATGGTGAGTACTAGCTCCCCAGGAGTTCTACAAAGGCACGAGCTCACAGAGAAGCAGAGCCACAGCTCTAGACCCTGCAGCCCTTCTCTGCCAGCTGCTGGGCCCTTCCTCGGCAGCCTCGGGGCTGCCGGGACCTCACTGCTGCTGCTGGGGGTCCGCTGAGAGTCATGTGTTGACACCACCCCACTTGATCTGGGACATAAAAGGGCATTGCAGCTCTTAGGCAGTGGGAGGAACTTTCCCGTTTTTTTTTCCTCCTCCTGACTTCCGCTTCTCACTTGTCTTTCCAGCTAGCAAGGGGATGTCATCCCCTTCCTGTCTAATAGGACAAGGCTTTACAGCCACTGCTGCCCCAGACACCTTTCTCCCCCTCCCCAGAGGACATCTGGCACTGTCTGGAGACATATTTGGTTCTCTTTGATCCAGAAGCCCCGCTTTCTCCTGACCCTCAGGCTGTGAGTTCTGGTCTGGTCTTTTACTCATTTGTGGTGAATTTTCTCTCTTCTGGGTGAATTATGTCACCCAGCATTTGAATTTTCAGGGATCTCCCCCCTACCCCCTAGAGAAGACTACACATTTCCAAACCCATCTGTGCTCAGGATTCAAGCTCTTCCTCATGAAACTCCTAATCCCCGTGTAAACCAGGGGTGTGGTCAGCCATCCCAAAAGTTCCGTGAGAGGTAAGGAGGCATCCAACCAGGACACAGAGGAGCCCACTACAGAGGGCGCAGCCTGATTCCTAAAAGTCGCATCTGAATCTCAGCAGTGCCTCTGCCAAGCTGCCCTGTCATGCACGCCCTGGGCATTTGCTCGATGCAGGTCCTGCTTTAAAAGCCTTGTCTCATGAAATCCTCCCAACAGCCCTGGGAGGCAGGCACCACTGCTGTCGCCATGCACAGGCGAGAAGGTTGAGGCACAGAGAAAAGCAAGTTGCCCAAGGACACACAGCCAGAAAACTGCTGAGTGAGGATGTGAACCCAGGCAGTTCGGATCCACAGCCTGTGAGCTTAACCACTGCACCCTAGGGTCCCGCACGCATTTCCCCTCGACAGCATCCCAGGCAGGCTTGGATTCTGTTCTTGATATTATAGGTGGAAACCAGCCTCTCCGCAAAACAGTCTTCCCAAATCACCCCGCTAGTGAGCCATGGATCAAGGATTCAAATCTCAGACAGACTCAAAATCCCATGCTCAGGTCAGGGAAGGAAAACAGGACCCAGAAGATGGAACCATTCACATACTCACTCATCTACCCATCCAGTCATTGTGCGCGCAGCAGACACAAAGTGATGCTTCTTGAGGGTCGGGCCTCTGCTGCGTGCTAAGGATCCACAGAGAACTCATCCATGACCTATCTGTTCAAGGGCTCACATCAACTATTGGAGACAAGCTGTGCACTGGTGGGAGGGCTGGGGGAGAAAAGGAGGATACAGAAGGGCAGGGGGGTCCCTTGAGGCTTGTCCTCTGAGACTAGGCAGCTGTGCGGAGGAAGTCTAGGGAACTCCAAGTGGGCACTGCTCATGTCCCAGGTGACACCCCTCCCCTACCGGCACTCACTTGCACACAGTCACACTGCCATCTTTTCTTCCCACCATACTCCTCCTGGCTTGCTTTGAACTTCAATTCAAAGACATAGCATAGAAGAAACCCAAAGGGAATGTGTGCTCCCCCAGTGGATCGATGCTAGGTTGGCATCCCAACTTATCATCCCAAGGTCCCAGAGAGAAACCAAATTGTAACTGTCAGGAACACGAGAGAACTGTCAAAAGCAGATAAAATCAGCCACGTAATTTGTGAAACCAAAGTCACAGTTCTATTTGTTCTGCGAGAATGAACATCTCACTTTTTTTTTTTTTTTTTTTGGTCAAGATGGGAAATGAAAACAAAGACAGACTAGAGGCCTTGCAAGGATTTCATCTTTGTAGAGAAACCCGCCTCCAAGTCTTACCCTCCCACCCCATAAGCCAATATCCACTCCCACTCGATAAACTCACAGGAAGTCTTGGGGTAGGAGTGGGTGGGTGCACCATCAGAAATGGTTAGGACCCAGTCCCTATCTTTCAAGAAATTACGGTATATCAGTCAAAAGACAATCCTATACTCAGCTAACAAAATTAGAATAGAGTGACAGGCCAGACAGAATAAAACAGAAGGGAGTGACTAATTCCACTACGGTGGAACAGAGTTGGCTTCTTGGAAGAGGTAACATCTGCAATGGGCCTTGAAAGAGGAATAGGTTGCACCTAACAGAAAAGGGAGAGAAGGGAACTCCAGAGACAGTGGAGGGCAAGTGTGAACGCAGAGGCCAGAGCAGAGCAGAGAAAGGCACACGGAATCCAGAGATCCTTTGGAAGTCAATCTGCATTCTGTGCAGTTGAAGAGGAAGTCCTGCCAGGGATGCTGGGCCATCAGGCCTCCGGGACTCCCTGGGTTGGAGAGTGGGTGCAGCCCCCCCATGCACTCCCAGATACGCACACATAGGCTGTGCACAGAGGGTGCAGGAACACTTCCCGTCACCCCCGTCTTGCACGTGCATGCACCGGTGTGCATGCGTGTGCGTGCCTGCATGCACACGTGTGAGCGTGTGTGTTGGCAGCGGTCTGGCAGGCCATTCTGCAGAAGCCCTGCAGCACTGTTGCTGCTCACCAAAATAGCATCAAGCAATTTAGGTCAAGGAGTAAGGGCTGTGTTATTATTACTAGTTACTGGTGAAGTTATTTAATAAGAATGTCACATCCAATTGAGACCATGGTGGGAATTGTCAGCAGGAAGAATGTAATTACACTAACTGGAGGCGCTCCAGGCCCCGCCGTGTGCACACCGCCACCGAGCCACACAGAGATGGACTCTCCCAGCCCCACGGCCACGTGGAGGCATTTCCTGGGATGAGGCCTCCATGCCAGGCCCTGGAAGAGCCGGCCGGCACCACTTCTGTCCAGGCCCCAGGACAGGTTAACGAGCGGGTGTCTCCAGGATGCACTGGGGTCCCTTACCTCATACCATCCAGGGCCAGACAGATAAAGAAAAGAGAAATTTGGGGACTCAAAGAAACAGGCAGGAGAGAGATGGGCAGGTGGAAAAAGAGACACAGAGGCAGACACGGCAAGAGAAGAAGGGAGGGATGCAGAGTGAGAAACAAGAGAGGCCACAGGTTCCCCTCAGTCTCGTGACAAAGGCTGTCACGCCACCTAACATGGAGGCCCCACGCGAGTTACTGGGGAGAAATGGAGACCATGGCCGTTCTTTTAAATGAAAGGAGAGCAGCGCAGTAGCCAGAGGGGTTCAGGGCCCAAAGAGAGCCCCCTTATTATTTTGAACGTGTTTCAAATCCAAGGAGTAAAGTAGGGGGAGAAGAGAGAAGGGCCAAACCCCAGAGGTGAGACAGAGAACCGGGAACTGCGGGAGGGACCCCACCTCTTCTTCCGGGAGTTAGGGGAGGGGAAAGAGTGCGGCAGGACAGGTAACAGGTAGGAAGGGTGGCGGGATGCGGGACAAGCCCATTCTCGATGGTCTGTGTGTTCTCTACCGGCCAAGCCATCTGGGGATGGAGCCAGGGATTTGTGTCTCGGAAGGGCCACTCTCAGGATTAAGGCAGGAAGCTGGTCAGGCAGCCAACAGGAGGAGGGCTAAGCTGTGCTGGGCTCAGCGCACTGTGGCAGCAGGATGCGCAGCCCAAGGGGCAGGCAGAGAGCAGACGTGAAGAGCTGAACCAGGGCAGAGCAGGACCACAGGTGGCGGGTCCTGGCCGACCTTGGTAATGAAGGGAAGGGGCTGGGGAAACTGCCTGAGAGAAGGGAGCTGCTGCGGGCTGGAGGTCTCCAGCTTTTAAAGAGGCTTTGCACAGCCAGGCACTGCCCACACCTATCATTCCACCCGCCTCCTGTGCCCTCGGGTTCCTGGGTTCTCCTGGCCCAGCCCTGGCAGGCCGTGACCTCGGTGTGCCTGTGGCCTACGGTTCTCGGCTCCTCCCTCCGTCCAGGCATCGCCCTCTGCTTCCTCAGTGGCTGGCCTCCGCTGCTCCCTGGTTCCGCTTCTGCTCCACGTCAGGGCCGCAGGCATCCTTCCTCCCACACTGGACTCTGAGCTCGGTCCACACTGGTTTGAGGGCTTCTCTGCTCGACACTCAGTGCTGGCAGCTCGGAGGCGATAAAGCCCGGGCAGCAGAGCCCTGCCTGGTCCACCCACCCTCGCTCTGGAAGGTTCTGAGCCTCCTCCTCAGAGCACTTGAAGGACTTTGTGGGAAGAGACTGAGTCAGAAAAACTCTTGGGCTCATAGAAACTTTGGGGGAATCACATCTCTTCCAAACGTTGCACCCACAGGCAGTCTGCAGTTGTGTCCCCGCCCTCCCTCCTCCCTCAGAAAGCACAGGCAGCACTGGCTCCAAGTCAGCAGGTTCTCAAAAAGGCCGCAGCTCCCCCAGAGAGAAGCCCTGGGTGTTGAAGGAGGCCCGAAGGTCAGCCAGAGGCAGAGACCCCGACGTCCTGATGAGCTCAGAGCGCCAGGCCGGTGCCTCCCCAGAGGACCCAAAGGGCCTGCGGGCTCCATCCAGCTGTGGGCCTGGCCGTTCCAGGTGTTGTTGCCAAGCACAGACTCACATCCTGGGTCACGGGAAAGCTGCCTGGAGAGGCAGCCCTCAAGTGTGGTCTGGGAGGGGTCTGGCAGGGAAACTGCCACTCAGAAGGAAAGTGACTCGGGGAAAAGGACTTCAAGGTCAAGGCCTGATCCACAGCGGGGCCTGGGAGTTGAAAGCTGGGACCCCGGCTAAACAAGATGTTTATGATGCCCAACTCCGAGCACACGCGCATCGGCACCTCCGGGCACAAATGTCCACGTCCACTACATACCTGCATGCACCTTGTACAGAGATCTACCACGCACGCACCCCACTGTCCCATGCTGCCACTCCCCAGTTCTACACGGAAGGCTCCGCGGATCCTCCTGCTGCTACCCTCCCTCCACCAGGACCCCTTCCTGAAGAATCTCTGCAAAGCTCTAGGTGTCTCTGCCACCTGGCAGTGTGCATGTGGGGCAAAATTATGTGTGTGTGACCATACGTGTGAGTAGAAGCCTTGTATACACATGTGCTCACACATATAAGTTAGAATACATGGAAGGACACAGGTAAGCATGGGGGTATTTAAAGAGCCCACGATAGCTATGATTTAATCAGCACTGCCCCCCACGACTGCAAACACGCACACATTCGGGGGCATCAGCCACCTGGCCACCCACTGCTCCCAGCAGACACCCCGAGCTTCCTGCAGCACAGTGGGGAGGGGCCAGCACGGCCTACGGAGTCAGACAGACCTGAAGGCTCAACGCCGTGTGCCGCTTGCTAGCTGTGTGACCTTGGGCACCCTGCTCACCCTCTCTGAGCCTCAGCTCCCTCACCTGTAATGCAAG
Organism: Mormoops blainvillei; assembly: GCA_004026545.1. Lineage (NCBI taxonomy): Eukaryota > Metazoa > Chordata > Mammalia > Chiroptera > Mormoopidae > Mormoops > Mormoops blainvillei. Next base: position 16,058 of record PVJD01005974.1, read on the forward strand.
GATAATAACATTTATTATAATAACAGGCATGCTGGGAAGATTAAATGAGATTATGGATGTGAAACACCAGGCACAGGAAACTCAATAAACATTAATTACCACTCATTCTCTCCCTTCCACCCACCCTGCGCCTTTCATTCACGCAACTGATGAGTATTCATTGAGTGTTAACTGTGTGTCAGGCCTGCCACAGGCACTGGAGGTGCCAATTCCCTATGCGTATCCCTACAGAGCTTGGTTTCTAGGGGGCGGAGACAGATGATAAGCCAGTAAACAATAAGCCAATAAACTAATGAGCACCATCAGAGCTACACGGGAGCTGGTGTGGACGGGCTTCGTCTGCGGTGGTCGGTCTCTGATGAAGCTACTCTGGGGCAGAGACCTGGGGGAGGAGTAAGGGTGAGCCACCAAAGATCTGAGGGGGAGAGCATTCCGGGCAGGGGAAGGAGCAGGCGCAAATACCCAGGGACAGGGACAAGCTATGGACAAGAAGGCCAGCACTCCCGGGGCGCAGAGAATGCGGAGGAAGAGGTGGGAGACGAGATGGGGGCAGATGGGCAGTCTGGGCACCCGCGGGGGCGGGGGGACCCAGTCCGAACCACACGTTTTAGGGTCTCTCTCTGGCCGCTGTGGAAGAACAAGCACAGGTGAGCAGAAGCGAAGCAGGCAGACCAGCCAGGGGGGCTGTTGTCTTAGGGACTCATCCAGCCCCATCCCTGCCCCCAAAACCCTCCTGCCTCCCACTCATCCTCGGACTCCTCTCTCAAGAAGCCTTCTCTGTTGACCCAGACTACAGAGGTCACTTTCCAGTTCTTTGTGAGCATGTTTTCAAAGGCCACGTCCTCAGGAGACGTTCCTGGTCCCCACCTCTGTGCATTCATGGCACTTGGTTCCTGGTTTAAAGGACAAGCCAATGCCATCTGATGTTCCTTCATGTACCTACCCACCAGATAGAGAGCACACAGTAAAAGCTCAATAAATGTATCCCTTCCAGGCATGAATGTCCTTCTGATTTTCACATGGCTCACATGCTTGGCCTCTAAGGAGGAAGAGCAGTGGTCAGGTGGGCGAGGGAGGACTGTCCTCTGGAGCACAGACCTACGCTGAAGGTCAGGCAGACCACCATAGTGCCAGCACACACCCCAGCCAGAGATAAGAGAGAATGAGAGACCTGTGTCATCCCCTCTTGCTGACTGTCAACATCCCCTTTCCTCAGCAAAGCCTATACCTTCACCCTTGCCATGTGGCATGTAGAATTCATCCTAAGCCCTGGTGGGCAGCAGGTGGCATCCAAGAGACCCACTTCTCTCCGTGACTCTTCTTCTTCCCGTTAAGACTCCAACACCCCTCCTCTATTACCTTCCCAGGCAGAGCCCCCCGCTCCCTCCTCTCTGCTCCCGAACGCATTCATTCAGTCAGCAAACATTGGTGCCTCACTGAAGCATCAGTTTCTGCACTAGGTCCTAGGACAGAATGATGGATAAGACACGATCCCTGACCTGGTACAATCTAGCACTTTCTATCAGCACCTCTCTCCCTTTTAAAAACATCACTTCTTACCACACCTAGCTGTCCAGCACATTGCTAGTCCCCCCAAGGCCAGTACAGTGGCTCGTGGAGGATGCTGTCCCAACATCTAGCCCAGAACCCTGCACGAAATGGTCTGAATAATAGAAAAGGCGAGGTTTTCAAAATCACCATGGTTCCATTAATGCAGCCAGCCCATATCTGCTGAAGTAGATATTGTTACGGGCTGTGCAAAAGGCTGTGTTTGACAATTCCCCATCCCCGGTCCTCTTTTCCAATGGGAAGCTGTGCGGCTCAGTGGAGGAGCGCGTGCCTGGGGATGGCTGGCGGCAGAGGGTGGGGGGTGCAAACGAAAGCCTGACTGGCAGAAAGGGAGGGAGCTTTGCGGTGCTAGGCCGCCTCGTGCTTGTGTTTCCATCACTTTAGAAGCATCTGTTTGCCTGAAAACAGTCTGCATACTTTGCCCTCAAACTTCAAACTCTATTTTTTAATCTCAACTCATCACAGCAATAGCCTGAAGAGGGGGAATTATCAAATGGGAGTTTCTTTTCTCTTTTACAGGCCCAAGGGATGAAGAGGCTGAAAAGATCCCTTCAGGTTAATTCAAAAATGTGACTTCACATTTTCATTTTCAATTAAGTAATTACTGTATCACTATAGTAACACTTGCTGCCCTATTTTAGATTAGAAATAAAACAGTAACACATTCATTATTAACTTTTATATAATCTAGAGTGAGAAAGACCTTTCTCTATGTATAATACAAAACTGGAAAACCAAAACACAGACAAACCAGATTGTATAAAGTTGTAGAACCTTAATATGTACATATAAACAAACAGACCGCAGAATCTAAAGACAGAAGGAAAAATTTACCACACTGCTACAGATAAAGAGCCAATGTCTTTCATATGCAAAAAGTTCTTACAAATCAATAAGAAAAAAAATTGAACAATGCCATTAAAAATAAGCAAAGTACATGAAGAGACAGTTTAAAGGAAAAGGGATACAAATGACTAAGAAATATGAGAAGATGTTTAATTTTATTTGGAAAAAAGAACTACATTAATGAACTACCAATCTGATATGTATCCAAAAGATAAGTTTTTAAAAAGTTGTGGGAGAGGGGCAGAGCAGTGGTTCCTGGACTGGCATATCAGCATCACCTGGGAATTTGTTAGAAATGCTAATCTCAATCCTACCCCCGACCTCCTCTGCCTCAGGTCTGCTGAGTCAGAGACTCTTGGGTCCAGCAATTTGTACTCTTAACAAACTCTGGAGGTGATTCTCAGGCATTCCGACATGTAAGGAAACCAGGAACTCTCAAACACCCTTGCTAGTATTTAAACTGATGTGATTTGGCATTTTTAATCAGCATGAATGAACTACCTCAAGACAACAGATCCATAAACCCATTTTATAGTTCATGCATGTTGAAATCATTCACACACACACACACACACAATCACTGTGATATTGTTTGGGGTAGCCAAACTAGAAAAAGCCTAAAATAATAAGGGGTTGGTTGAGCCATTTATGGTAATTTATGGGATCCCATGTAATCACTAAGAAGAATTAGATGAATCTATATATGCCTCCCCAGAAAGGTGTATGCAATATAAGAGGTATTGTTAAGAGGAAACGGCATGTTACAGGATAGCATATTTGATGTATCTTGGATGATGCCGTATGTGTGAGATACAAAGAATTTGTTATATTGTATTTCTATTTTCTTGTGTTTGGGGGCTTTCTAGAGCTTTTCCAAAGAAACTATTAATGAGTGGGACTAAAGATCTGCAGAGGGGGGTCTTTTACCACAAAGTGCTCTGGGTATGGCTCCTATAGTAGTTGGAAAGTAGTTAAATCCAATTAACTTAAAGAGAAAGATCAAGCAGAAGAGGCGTGGCTGGGAGGACAGACGATGAGACCATTTGGGCAGTTGCATTCCGGGGACGGTTCAGGCCCCAGCTAAGCACCTCAGAGGCCTCTTCCGTGCTTCGTTTTCCGCCACCCAAGTTGACAAAGAACAACTAAAACCTGTTTCACTGAACAGGTGGCTTTCATAACACATTACTTGGTTAACAAAGAAAAAAAAATATCCATTAAACAAGGCCAGGGCCTCTGAGCCACCTGATGTCCTGCTGGCCCATTCCGCCCCATGGCAGGTGCGGTGGACTGTTAGCCATTGAATCGCATTTGGGTTCCAGCAGAGTGCAGACAGGTGGTCTCCATTAGAAACCACACATGAATGTAAACACCAGTGTAGACATATCTCATTTGCCTGTCAGAGTCAACAAAGACTATGTTTGTCATTAGAATAGACACAGTCTGTTTCCACAGAGGCACGTGAATGTGGTCTGTGATGGTGTTCTAGGCCTGGCAGACTGAGCATCTTCACCAAGAACATCACGGGGACTGATAAAAGAATGATGCAAAGAGGTCCAGGTACCTATCCCTCGGCAGTCCCTCCGAATAGCTATTATATTTTACTTACCCCTTCAGCCTTTATCTCTACTTTTGACCAGCCAGCCCCTAAATGTGTTTGCTTGGACAATAAATTTGAAAACCTTGATCCATCTATTATTCAATCATCCTTCCATCCACCCATCCTTGGGTTCTGTTTTTCATTATCTATTGAAATGCTCATAAATCTACCCATGCCATGAATCTACTCATTGTCCATTCCCTCAAACCTTTCATTCAACCATCCCATCTCATCTGCATAATCTATCAAGCCAACACTTCCATCTATGCATTCATCCCTCCATCCATTCTTGCCTTTATTTATCCATTCCATTCATCCATTCTCTATCTAACCCATCTGTCCTTCCCACTTTACCAGCCTATCAATCAGCCCATATTTTTCTATACTAGCCATTCATGCATTCACCCATATTCTCTATATAACAGCCCATTCATCTGTACATCCATCCCAAATACCTATCAATCCCATCTAGATACCCATGCTATCTACCTATCCATCCTTCCATCGCCTACTATCTATCATATTCATCTATCCAATCCTCCACCCATCATTCATCCATCCCCACTCAACCATTTATCAACTGCAACTCCACCTCCCACCTCATAGCCTGGACCTGGTTATGCCTCTGGAGGTGAAGAGACTGGGACAATTAAGGTCAAATGACATCATAAGAAAAAAAAAATGTGACTGAATTCCTGCTATTTCCTTAAGGCTGACTAAGCTCTTTTCACCCAGGACATATCTGAGGAATCAACGGCAAGTCTTAATCCAAACTTCACATTCCTCCTCTTCCTTTCATGCCCTGACTCCACTGGTCTCTGATCATCTGTGACTTCCAGGTACAAACAAGAGCAAAAAACATCAGTCTCAAAATCTGTCTTTAATCTCTAATGCCTACCCTGGACCCAAGGGACCACATGTTCCCTTCCCTCCTACTCCACCCACACCTTAAACTCTAGTCTCAGGTGAAGCATCAGCCCTGACATAATGTTTATGCCCCTATCCCAGTTTACACCCTGATCTAGCCTGGTCTAAAACTATTCCCAATCCAGTGCCACCCAGCAAGGTTTCAACTGGTGAACGTGTCTTCCAATTGGGAAAGCAAGAAACCTAACATTTAATAAACATCTACTACAAGGTAGGAACTCTCTTAGGCACTTTCTGTTTGATATCTAATTCTGTCTTCGCTGCAATTCTCTGTTTTAGACAAAGAGGCTCAGAGAGGTTAGGTGATTGGTCTAGAATCACACAGCAACTGAAAGGCAATCCAAGAATTTGAACCCAGATCTGACTCCAAAGCTCTGGTCTTTCCAACTCTCATAAGCTGCCACTAAGAGGACCATTTCCAAGCCAACTCAGGGAGGAGAAATCAGAATGGTAAGGAAGAAAAAGCTCCATTTTCCTGACTGCTTCTCTAACTAGAAAGAAGGAATGAGGGAGGGAGGTGGGAAGGGAGGGAGGGAAGGAAAATCACATGAATTATAAGTTACAGCATATACTGAGTGGAAACTATGTATCAGGTGCGGGCTAAAGGCTTTCTATATACTATTTCATTAAAAAGAAAGTAATGTTACTTTGACGATCCTCCAGGGGTCCCTCTGCTGTAGATGGAGACAAGTCTAGGCTCTTGGTGGTCACAAACAAAGAATTGAACAGATCACACAAATAAGCGGAGCAAGTGAGAGAAAATTTCTGGCATAATCCTCCGAGAAACAGGAGAAAGCCTAAAACCAGGAACATCCACCAGGGTCAATACTGACCATCAAAATACCCAGGGAAAGAAGTGGAAAACCTGACAATCGGGATCCGCCTAATCGGGGAGAGACCAAATCCTGAAATGGCCCCATACCTTCCTGCAGCTGAAGTGGTCGGGCAAAAAGACAGGAAAAACCCAATCCAGTTAAAGAGGAATGCCATGGTCTGTTGTATTTACAGATTTAACATAGCAAACCAAGGTGAACAGCCACTTGACAGAAAGCACATCGCTACAGTATGTTAGGGATCATCTCAAAAGTTCCAAGCTGATTCTTTCTTTGCTGCTAGTAGCTAATCCCCTCCCTACTCCCAGCCCTAGACAGGAGGGAAGAGAAAAAGGAAAAAGGGACAGGGATTCCAATCCTACAGGCAGTGCCAAGAACTGCATTTTACCAATGAAGAATTATGTGCAGAAATGAAGTCATAACGAACGCTGCACTAAAATATTTAATTCCAAAGTAAACACTTATCTTACGGATTCCAAAGTCAAAGCCATCCCAACTCACAAAATCCTCATTTCTTCCAGGAACCAAAGGGAGAGTAGCTTCAGCCTTGGTTCTCTCCGTTTCATCATCCCAAGATGCAGAGCGGGCCACTTCTGACCAGAGAATGGCTCTCTTCTCCTGAACAGCTACAGGTTTTACAGGGTTTTTACTTAAGCTTCTACACATGCAATTTCCCACCATCCTCCTTGGTTGCCCACTCGGGGAGGGAACCACAATGCTAATTATCATCAGGTGTCTGTCACAAGGCGATTTTCGGAAATCAGGCTGCTGAGCGATGACAGTTGCAGTGTCTCGGGACTTCCTCATTCGCATTCTACCTCCTGCCTCACCTCCACACGACGGTTGAAGAGGTCTCAGGAGGGTTTCAAGGGGCTGGGGAATGATTGTTTCCTCCCGAAGAACTTGAACAACTGATACCCTGTTTACAAGCCCATCCGTAGATACGGATTCTCATGTTTCTGCAAATACACAGGATTCGAATCCTGCTCCCCTCGCTTGCCGTGTGACTACGGCCAACTGGAGCCTCCAGTTCCCCCAGCTGTAACATGGAGATGGTAAGAGTACTCATGTCTACAGGGCTGTCATGACACTGCAGGTCACTTTCTGATGTAACACGTTGTTTGACCTGTCTCTGATTAGTAACTATTAAGTTTATTTCCATTTTTCCCTCTATTATAAGCAATGTTATGCATCTTAACACATACATGGTTGACTGCAACTCTGATGATTTCTCCAGGGTAAATTCTTTGAAGTGGAATACTGCGTCCAAATAGATGAATACGTTTAAGGCTGTTGATAATGTACTGCCAAAATGCTTTCCAGAAAGTTTGTACAATTTACACTCCTCCGGGCAGTTTATGAAAGTGCCCGCCACACTGCGCTCTTCTTAGCATTTAGCACTTTCCTCTGGAATAATTTTTATATTTCTTTTTACCATACACACTCGTATATAATCTTGCATGAATACATAAGTATGGCCTTATTATGCACACTGGGGGTTTAGTGTAATTTTACTTCTCTTGTTCTCACTTGGCTTGCTCTCCCTTGCTCCCCATCCTCACCTGCCCACACCACCCACTAGCTGACACGTGCCCCTGGGTAACGCACATTAACAATCTCGTTTGCATCTTTTCATACTTTGGCTCATAAAACCATATACAGACATAAACGTACACACCCCCATGTACACATTTACATACATAGTAAGGGTTTGGCATTGTTTATCTCTTTTAAATTGGGTCATATTATACACACTTCTCGGCATCTTGTTTTTCTCACTCAATAATAATGACGTTTCAAGTAAATGAAGTAATGTCTACAGAGTACTTACCGTAGCGACTGGAGCACTGAGTATGTGTTATTTATTATTGTTGTTGTTATAAGTAAAAAAAGAACTGGCATTTCTCCTAATGCTGAGATTTTCACAGCCAAGGTGCCACTCTCAGTCTTCCCGGTCTTGTTTGGGAAGGAACAGGACAAGGCAAGGTCACTACAGTTGTGCCTGTCACTTCCATCTTCCCTGAGTCATTCTTCATATTAAACGAGACTCTACTGTTTGCCAGGGACCATCGGTGGTCCAGGGATAGGATGATAAGCAAATCCACACAGTCCCTGCCCTCCTGACACTTACATTCGGTGAGGGAGAGTGATAATAATAAATTAGTGACTTTGATCAATGTGTAATTATCACCTGAGATAAGCTCTCCCAGGGCAGAAACACTATTTTAGGGGAATGTTCTAGACTGCGGTCCACGAGGAAGAAGTGAACCTTGAGCCAAGACGTGCCCGATGAGCCACAGTTAATGATGTGGAAGAGGGCAGGACCCTCCAGACAGGAGTATCGGCTTGTGCAAAGGCCCAGAGGCAGGCGGACGTGTGGCCCTGCAGGACCGGAAGGCAGGAGGAGGGGCTGGAGTGCAGGTCTCTGAGCAAAGGCACAGCCCCTTGCAAGTGACCGCCAGTCAATGTCTGGAGAATACCTGCGGCCCCACCAAGAGCTTCCAAAGCAAGTTTTCTCCCAAAGCTCCTGACCGCACTGAATGCAGCAGGCCTTGTTGCCTTGGCAACCATGACCCAGAACCAGGCCAGGCCTAAGTAAGTGCCTCATGTACATCATCTCACTGCATCCTTAGAAAGATTTGGTGAATTAGGGATTACTGTTCTCATTTTAGAGATGGGAACTGAGGTCACACGAGGTTATTAAGTCCCTTCTGCAGGCTAGGACCCGGCAGGACCGGGATTTAGGCCTCGGTCTCTCTGCAGCTCCATGTTGTACTTCTGAGAATGCCCAACACTGTGCTCCGTGGTCCTGAGCAGCGATTTAATAGCCACCTCACATCGTGACCTACAGCCTTCCCTGCAGGGTTGGTGTGTGAACCCATCCGGGCTGGCTCCAGAGTCCAAGCTCCAAATCACTCCACAGGGATCAGCCACCTACCCTTCCCCAGCCTGGATTCCCCCACCCTAGCCCCACAGAACTCCTCTGTTCCTGCCAACACAGGCCCTCCGAGATCCGGGGTCATGGCCCCTTCTCTCTTTCCCTGAAAATTGCCCGCTCCACCTACACCTGCCCTCAAGTGTCATCTCACCCAACAACAATGATCCACACACACCCACACGCTAGAGTTGTTTGCTCCATCTGCTTCACATCCAAAAGTCTTGGTTCCATCTCTTCTTTCACTCATTCATTCATTCCCTTAATACCCAACAGTTACTGAGCCCCTACTACGTGTAACACACCATTCTAGAAGTGGGTGCTATTCAGACAACAGAGAACAAAGCAGACAACATCCTTCAGCTCATAGAAATTACTTGGGCAGCCAAACAGTACATGGGGGAAAAATGCACCTACAATAGGCCAGGCAGTTAAAAGAACCACGACGAACCCTAATGCCGAGTAAGTGAAGGAGGGTGTAACCGTGGGTAAGGGCGCTGGGGTGGCCTCTCCGAGGAGGTGACATCTGAGCAAGGGGAAGCGATGGACTGAGCCCGGTGGCTCTGAAGAGAGTGGAGGACGTTAAGCCCAAGACCTGTTGGAAAGCAGAGATGGGCAGGCGGTCTGAGAAACAGCGGGAAAGCCACTGGCCGGAGCAGAGTGAGTGGGACAGGTCTTAGGGGAGATGAGTTCAGGGAGGAAACCCAGCGGCAAGAACACGGGAAGGACCTTCACTTTTTTCCGAACGCAATGGCAGCCCCTGGGGGATTCTGAGCAGGGGAAGCAACGATCTGACACAAGGCTCTCCAGCGGCCGGGTTGACAAGAGGCAAGAAGGGAAGGAAGGAGGTTGCAGGGGGCATCGGCAGCAGTTCAGGCACCGGAGACGCTGGCTCAGACCCCAGTATCCAGGTGTGATGCAGGTGGCGGGAGGGCTGCATCCTGGGTTTGCTCATGAGTCGATGTGGGAGGGGAGGAAAGGAGAAGGGAAGCAAGGGAAAATGACTGTCAGGTCTCTGGGTTCCACACTGCACTGTGTGTTTCCTGCCACACGTGCCTCCCCAACAGGTGCGTGAGCCCCCCCAGGCCACACTGCAGAGTCGGGCCCACGCATGTTGGCCACGCGTGAGTCAGGAATTGTCCGTGAGCCTTCCTTTTGCTGCTCTGGCCTCCGAGGAAGAGACAGGGGTCATCCTGTCCCAGCTGCCCCCTCAGTCTCCAAAGAGGTTCTTATCCTTGCACATCTGGTATATGTATCCAAGAAACAATGGATCTAAATGATCGGATTAGACAACGAATTTGTCCCTGGAGCCACAAGTGGTTCCCCTCAGTCTCCTCTCAGACAGACACCCAGCTCTTAGGAGATGAGAGCCTTGAAGTTCAGTGGCAAGTGCCTTACATGTCCAGGGAAATACAGCTTTTGCAAGGCCCAGGTGAGCCTGACATCATCTCTATTCAAAGCAGGTAGGATGTTTCCTTCATACAGGTGAGACACTGAGGCCTGGAAAGTGCAGGAACATGTGCAAGGAGTGATAATGCAAGATGAGAATGGCCCCTTCTCTCCATTTTTTAGTGTAAAACTGCAGAAGAAAAAGTACACAACATTCTGCTCAGCAGCGTGAGCTTTGGGGTCACGCAACCGTAGGCTCTAATTCAGCTCCAACATTCACCAACCATGTGTGGCCTTCAGCCTTTAGTGAACTTCACTGAGCCTCAGTGTGCCCGCCTGCAAAATGGGGATTATAACGCCCTCTATCTTACAGACCTGTTGTAAGACTTGTATTAGATGGTCTTTATGAAATGCTTAAAACAGTAGCTCATTGCAGGAACTCCATCCATGAAGATAAATGCTATCATTATAGAAATGGTCAGTGATCAGTGCCAGTGCCAGACCCTGGCTAGAGATCTTGGGTCGCGTGCTATGGTGGAAACAGCTATAGAAACACGATCGAGACACCCTACATGGGTGGCGAGGTGCAGTAGGGACAGTCCTAGCTCCATTTCTTACCTGTTCTGTGATCCTTGGCCAAGTCATTTCATTCCACCAAACCTCAGCTTCTGTGTCTATAAACATGGGAATGACTACACTACCAACCTCAGAGGGATCTTGTGACCATTGAATATGGTAATATCTATGTATGGTTTAGCATGGTGTCTGGGCACAGCAATGTGCTCAGCAGAGTCAGAATCAGCACCAGACAGACATTCCTGCCAGACAACGCAGGTTCACCCCAGAGAAGCGGCCTCCGGGGCCATTACCAACAAAAGTCACTACGTAAAGAAACCTCGGTTTACTCCTTTTTGCCTTCCCTAGACTAACATGCACTGGATCCTTGCCAATACCTTTAAGACACATCTAAGAAGTCATCTGATAGCTCCTGGCTGGATTCATGCCCTTCCCCTCTGCCCATAACCCCCATCCCAGTCCCATGCCAAACTCCATTGTGATACTTCTCACACTGCACTTAAATGACCTGTTTCATTATCTGCCCACCCAAGGGGTGGGGAACGGCGTTGGAGGGGTAGGCCATGCATGTCATTGGCTCCATATCCCCGAGCCCCACACAGTGCCCAGCACAAAAGGCTCAATACTGCTTGGTTCAATGGATGCATGGAAGGCTGAATGCATGAAAGGGAAGAGAAAAGGAGGGAGGGAAAGAGGGAACAAGGAAAGAGTTTGGGCATTGCTACTGTTTCTTACTAGAAAGCTAGTCATCTAGTTTCTCTGTCATCTCCCGCCTGCTCCTCTTGCCTTGGATCTATTATTCCACTCAATTTTGGCTCTTCATCCGCAAAGCAAGTGTATGGTGCCTGGCCTTTATCTGACATCAATTTCCATCAAGGAGTTAACCAAGGAAGAATCAGGTCTGACTCCAGAACAGATACATTTTGAAGAGTGGTCCCATTTCCTAACAAATCACCTGCATGAAGCACAGTCTGCATTTACTCTTCCAGGGGACAATGAAGGGAAAAGGAAAACGAACAATTTATTTTCTTATTTAAATATGTCACAGAGATAAGCGAGCCAGATGATCAACATCTCCTCTCCGTCTGGGTAAGGGCTTTCAGACGCTCCAAGGTCAGCTGGCACCTAGACCTGTTCCCGAGGTGGAGGGGTGCTCCGATCACTCCTCCTGGGTGGGTGGGACTAGGTCTTGCCTGCCTAGGCCCCTCTCAGCAGCTGGTGATGCTGATCTGCTCAGGCCCAGAGCCACTCTGGCCCGGTTGGGGAACACACAGGCACCCCACTCCTGTCTCTGCAGAGGGGAGAGTTCCCACTCCATGCCCCCAAGGGCAAAGTGCCTCAGATACACGTATTTTCCCAGTCTCACTCTTACCCCTCACTCTCTCCCCCTGCTGGTGGCGGGTGGTGAATTGTCTAAATAGTGAGTTTTAGGGAAGAACCTGGCATGCTCAGCTCAGTCCCACCTGCTACTCCCCTCTCTAAATTTGTCCAGCAGGCTTGGTTACTGTTTGGAAGGCCTGAGGTTGTCACCTTGTGCCCAGGAAGCGGGTGGTTCTCTCTCACTGAAAAGTGATGTATTAACAAGCCAATCTGGTTGCATATCCAAGGCCACATTCTCCAATCAGTATTATCGGTAATGAAACTGACATTCTGATCTCTCCATCTGACACCGCTTGTGTTTTTCAGTGAGTTGGTTTCAAACGTGAGAGGGGAAGAAAGGTGTGGCGAGAGGATGGACAGGAGGGACTGGACAAGATCGGTGTCCCTGCCTGGGATTCCCAGACACCTACAAGTCTCCAAAGGCAATAATAATGAGAGCCGGTGGGCCATTTTCAATATTTCAAAGGGCCTAACAGAAACTGCATTTATCCACAACCAAAATGCACCAGCCAAATAAATGCCAAGTGTCTGCTCCCGGCTGGAACTTTTCCCAGTCAGTGAGGTCACACTGCCCTTTGTCCATTCTGATTGGAGGGACCCAGCCGCCACCCTCCAGGGGCCCCGCAGGCTTGATAATTAAGGGATGTTGGGTGCCCCAGCCCCTCTGTTTACTGCATGAAAAACTTGAGCCCCTTGGCAGGGCTGTCTGCGGCTTTGAAAGGGGAGACTGCAGTGAGGTGCATTGAGGGGAATGAATGGGGGTAGTCTCGACCTTAGATAAAAGGACTGCGAATGAGTTCCCAAGAAGATGCCTTTTCCCAGGGCCAAACCACCCAAGTTAGGACAGGGCACATCTCGCGGTCTCAACTCAGACAATATATGGTGCAGAAAGGAGGGAGGGCCGAGGCCACAGGAGAGTGGGACGGGGGGCTGGAGCTCTGGGACAGGCAAGAGGGAAGGTGGAAAGAGGGGCCACATGTCCTCTTGGGCCTTTGGGTGTGGTTGTGTCCTCCTGAAGGAAGCTGGGAATTCCCACGAACTTCTTCCTGCCCCCTGGCAGAGTCTCCCTGTGGCTGTTGTAGGGTGGATGGGATTTGGGGAGAGAGCTGATTAGTGCCAAGGGGCCTGAAAACAACGGGCAGTCACATACGCCTTTTGGGAATAAAAATGGGGAAAAGGATCAATGCCCTTCTTAATCCATGCAACCTGGTGGAAACAGTGCCTAAGTTTCTGGGGAGGAACTCAGTGAACAGGAACATGTCCCCAGCCATGCAAAGGCGGGCTAAGTTAAGGGTGGGAGAGACATTTCGGAGCCTTGGTCGTCAAGGATGGGTGTGGAAGACTACATGTTGCCACCATCACTGCCGGAGTGCTGGGTCCCCCTCAAGTGGGACTCAGGTGTCCAAGAGGGTGGGGCTACAGCAGCAAAAGTGAGGATGTGGGGAGGCTTGAGAGCTCTTTGGGAGGTAGAATCCACAAAATGTGGTTAGTGACAGGGAATGGGTGGGAGTGGAATTCAAGGATGACTCCCAGTTTAGGGGGACACATGGCTGACAAAGCCATTCGTGGAGCTGGGACACACAATGTCTGGGATGGTAAGAATGCTGGGGTTGGGTCACGATGCAGGTGACAACAGGAAGGAAGGGTTCGGTTTACGGCATGCTGAACATGGGACTAGGGACCACGAGGTGGTGAATGGATCTGGAAGTCTGGGCCAAGGCCTTCACCGGAGACCTGAATGTGGAATGTGGGGACTATCAGCATTTGGAGAGCAGGGTTAGAGCCACAGGAAAGAATGAAATGCAGAAGACAAAAGGGAGCAATAGGAAAGTCGCTGTAATTGGGAGGGGCTGAGGAGCAGAGCGAGATGCTGAGGAGGGAGAAGGACCAGCGGAAGGTCAAGAAGCAGGCTGTGGCTGGACTGGGAAGGGTCTAGAAGCCAAGAGAGACGCTTGGATTTGGGCAATAGGAAGTCACGTGGCGCCCTCGGTTGAAGCGCCTCCCCTGGAGTGGGAGGGTGGAAGCCAGATGACAGGCGCTGAGAAATGAATTGGCAGACACCCTCTCAGGAGGCAGCATTGAGAAGGGAAGGAGACAGACAAGGTGACAGCCAAGGGGGGGGCGGGCAGAGTCTAGGAAGGGGTGTTATTCAGTGTGTTGTAGAGATGGAGACAAAGTGTGTTTCCGGGCTAACGGGAAGGAAACAGCGGGGAGGGAGGGCTTAGAGAAATGAGAGCAGGGACACCAGAGACAGCAGTGACCTTCCTGGGTGGCACAGGGCACAGCATCCTCAGCGCTTCTCCACCCAAATTCAGCAGCGAGGTTCACATGGTTGTTTCCTTTAGCGTCAATTTTTCTGTGATGTCAGAATCAAGGTTGTTCAAGGGAGTGAGTGGGTCAGGCTGCCCACAGGTAAGAATGGTCCCAAGATGGAAGGAGCCTGTGGTTCCAAGTGGCACAGAGCCCAGGTAGGAGGCACCGGGGACTGAGCTGAGTGGGAGAGGCCGACAAAGGGTCAAGAGGAAAAAGGGAAGAAGCACTGGGTATGATTAATTTACAGGTTCAAAATCGGAGGTCTGGGGACACTGGGTGGGTCCAGATGCACACAAATCTCCCCCCCTCCTACTGGACCTGACCTTAATCTCTCCGGACTGATCAGCTCATTTTTATGAAGGTGTTAATGGCTAACACTTCTCAAAATATTAATTTTAACAATGGCTTTCAACTCAAAGATTTCAGAAACAACAGAATCTTCCTGAAACCCAGCCCGACCCAGAGCAGCTATCTCATGGTTCTGCATCAGAAATGTCTACGGTCCCCTTGCCCCAGCCTCTCAGCAATCCCTTCACCTTAGGAAATCGGCCACAAGCTGGTGCAGCAACAGGAAACGGAAGGGAAAACCTCACCAAGTCTTTGCGATTCCAGAAAGCAACTTCCAGGGTGTTCCGTTTGACCCGACGCCCACTTAATGAGCATTCATTCACTCAACAAATATTGGCTGAGCACCTGCCACGCTCCAGGTGCTGTCCTATGTGCTGGGGACGCAGGGCTGAATAAAAGAACCCAAGCCCCTTGGCTGTGGGCCACGAACTCGTGGGGACAGAGGGGCCACAGGATGCACGCTCAGAGCCAGGTGCGCTGCAAACAGGGACCTTTACAGGCACGCCTGGGAGGTCCGACTTTTTGCCTTATTTTTCTAATGCGGCAACTGAGGCCCAGCATCGGCTGGCCTCATTCTAAAGTTTGTGCTCAGAACGGATGTCCCACGGTTGTTCTTGGACTCTCAGGTACCCGAGTCACCTGCCGTCTTGTTAAAAATGCAGATTCTGATCCAACAGGTGGGCTGTGGGGCCTAAGAAGCTGCATTTCTAACAGGCTTCCTGGCGAGGCCTTGAACCACACACGGGAAACCAAGGCCTAGTGTTCCCCAAACTCATCTGATCATGAAATCTTTTTCTCCAGGGCACTCATTTAATAGTCCTTACCTCACCTCCTAAAACCCAAGAACTATTTGGCTGAATAAAGGAATGAATGAATTGTAGCCCCGAGCTCTGTACTTCCTAGCATCCCTATTTGCATAACTGGTCCTTTGTCTCAGTTTCCCTATTGAAACTCCTGGCTCCTCACTGGGACTGCAGACTCTCTAAATGCCCCGCCACTGGGGGCGGGGTCCCGCCGCAGCCCACAGCAAAGTGAGGGAGGAACTGGACTGCCAGGCGCAGCCTGCCCTGAGCCTGCCTGGCTAAGCCTGCCTTAGCCTCCTTGCTGTGCACGTCCTAAAATGCCTGCTGCCTCCATCACAGTCCCTAGGAAAATGACATTCCAGTGCTTTGCGTCTGCTCTTCGGCGAGTATTAAATCTCGAATAATGGCAATTAGTGCGTGGAGGAAGTCAAGGATGAGACTCCCCTGAGTGCCCTCACCTAACAAATCAGGGGCTGGTAGAAGGACTTGGGGGTTCAGGAGCTCCAAGCTGCTGGGCCAAGCCTTACCAACAGGCCTTCCGGTAAGTGTGCTAAGCAGTTTAGGAATGTTAACGCAGGCCTGCGGGGCTGCTGTGGTCTGGGGCTTATCTCTAAGGTGCTGCAGTCCTGGCTCTCTCAGGGCTGGCCTGAAAATAGAGGGCGTGGGAGAGGGGGGACACAGAGGGACAGGGCTGCAGATGGCAGCACAGGAGGTGGAGCCTCTGCTCCAAAGCCAACCAGGCCCCAAGGCCCTTGCTCTGCTCTTGTTGGATGCAGTCAAGACCAGGGTCATCCGAAGGTGTGCAGAGGAATGTGGACCACTGAAAGCCTGTCTCCTGTGAGCGCCACCTTCAGGTCCGCGGTGCAGAACACCTGAGAGTTTCCACCTTCAGCCCTGCAGCGCAGTACGCCTGAGAGCCTCCAGACACACTTAATGTGTACCATCATCATCATCACAGGAACTTGTTACGGAGGCAGACTGCACGCCCTGCTCCTGGATACGCTGATTCAGAAGATCAAGGGCGGGCCTGGAATCTGCATGTGTAACTGGGTAACTCGGGTCCCATGGTTAAGTCTGGGGGCTCCAGAATCGGAATCGGTTTAAGTCCCCCTCCTTAGCTGTGTGTTCTTGGGCGAGGACCGTAACCCCCTTCAATGTCACTTTCTCAATTGCACAATGACTGACTTTTTAGCAGTGTCCTAAGGTTTCAGGAGAGGAACGTGCAGCTCTCAGCACAGGTTTTGAGTGGCCCCTGAAAGGACTGCTTCCAACTTCCATGACAACAACGATGGCCTCGTGCAGGGGGGGTGCGAGCTTGACATCCCTCACGGGAAGCTCACTGCCTTAGGTCCCACCCGGGGCTGGTCCCTCTGCCTGGGCCCTCCTGCCCCATATCGTCCTCCTCCAAGGGGACGCCTGCTCACTCCGGGAGAGCCTGCTTCACCCTTGCGTGAACTCCGCCCTGCTACCCCCAACCCCTCCTCTCTTCACTTCCCTGGGCCTTTGGGAGCGCACGATGAACGGTCCTTGGGAGAAGGCACCTGGTTTTAAATGGTATTTGTATTCGTGGTCCTCAGCGCAGGTTCACTGCACTAGTTACTCAGTGGAGGTTCAAAGGACCCAGCTCACTGCTCCTAAGCAGACGGGGGCAGCTGAGGGCCTGAAAAATCCTCCTTGTTGATGGAGCTTCTGCGCTGCTCCTGGCTAAAGGAAAGGGAGATGGAGAGGGAGGGTCCTGGGCAAGGTGGTGGGGGCGTGGAGGCAACAAGGTCAAAGGTCATGAGGAAGCGCAAACTGATGATGAGGTTGAGGGTAGAAGGGGAAGAATTATGGTGTTCAGGAAAGTAACAGGATTGGGGGAAAGAAGAGAGAAAAGTGAAGGAGGCTGGAAGAGAAGAGGGGACAAGAAAGGCAGAATGACCAAAATATTGAGGGGCACGCACGACTTGGACAAGGTAGAGCACGTAGGTTCCCCACCGGGAAGGTGTGTTGAAATGGCCTGCCGAGTCCTCCCCACGCAGGTAGATTTCCTATTTTTCTTTTCATTCTTGATAACAGTTTTGGGAGGTTCTCACTGAGGCAGGACTCACAGAACTGTGATTTATGACCCACAATTTATGGGGTGAGAGTTCCAAGGACCTCAGACAGTTTATCAGATGTCTACCCTCTCTGGGTAGGGGGGAACAGGGCGGAGGAAACACGGAAGGAAAGCGATTCCCTCACCCCCTCCCTGCTGCCCTCTTTCCTCGGGGCTCCAAGCCCCCACACCAACACCTGCCTTCCCCAGCTGTGCCCTCTGTCCTCGCTGTCACCTCCTCCCCTCAGAGACCTTCACCGGGCAACCAAGCCAACAGGCCACGCCCCCGCTCACAACCCTCCCGGCTCCTTGTTGCCCTTAGTCAGTAAGCAGGTCTTCGCTTCCCACTGAACTTCTCCTCGACCTTGAATATGACTCGCTTCCTCTCAACTGAGAGCCCATGCAGATAGGCTTCCACTCCTGGCATCCTTTCCCCGCGGCTTCTCTTCATCTGCTCCCTGCTATCTAGCCTGCAAGTCCCAGCCTAAACTTCACCGCTCTATCAGCCCTCCCTGACCGCTTGAGTCTGGATAGTGACCCCTCTTTATTCTTAATAGTGGCAAAATACATACAACAGAAAATTTACTACATTAACCGTTTTTAAAGAGCCCGCTTCAGTGACATTAAGAATATTCACATTGTTGTGTTACCATCGCCACCATCCATCCACAGAACTCTTTTCATCTTGCAAAGCCAAAACTCTGTCCCCATTAAACAACATTCCCCATTTCCCCTAGCCCCTGGCGGCCACCCTTCTACTTGCTGTCTCTGTGGATTCGACTAGTCTCACTACCTCACGTAAGAGGAATCATACAGTATTTGGCCTTTTGTGAGTGGCTTATTTCACTTACCATGTGTTCAAGGTTCACCCATGATGCAGCATGTAGAAATTCTTCCTTTTTAAGGTTGGATAATATTTTGCTGTATGTATAGGCTATGTTTTGTTTGTCCATCCTCCAGTGATGGGTGCTTGGTTTGCTCCACCTTTCAGAATCCGTGAGTGACGTCACCGTGAACATGTGCATAGTTGCCTGTCTTACGTACCCTCGTCTATGAAACCTGTCTCTGACCCAGTGCACTGGGGAGATCGGGCACAGCGCAGGCCCTCCAGGAATGCCTGCTCCAGGGCTGAGCAGCCCCTCACACTCTCTAAGTGTGGCACCCACCAAAGAATGGGTTTGTACTTTAACTGGCACCTTCAGGCAGCACAGAGCCTTCAGTCAAAAGAGAGACCTCCTGGAGGATCTGGGAGCTCAGAATGGACAAGAAGGTTCTGGGACTGCTCCAAGCCCCCACACAGAGAGCCAGCCCTGCAGGAATGGCTCTTTGCCCCCACAGCTCACCAGTGCTTCCTTGTGTCCCAGCTTCAGTTTTCCACAAAAAATTGATGGATCTGACTACGTTCCAAAGGAAACATTTCTTCATAGCAGTGTTATTTACAATAGCCAATGCTAGAAACAGCCTACGCACCCATCAGAAAATAAGTGGATCAAAAAGTTGTGGTCATTTACACAATGGAATACTATGCAGCAGAAAAAAGGAGCTCCTACCCTTCGCAATAGCATGGATGAGACTGGAGAGCATTATGCTAAGTGACATGAGCCAGGCGGTGAAAGACAAATACCATATGCTCTCACCTATAAGTGGAACCTTATAAACAAAACAAATGAGCAAAACAGAACCAGAGACATGGACATAAAGAACAAACTGACAGTGACCAGAGGGGAGGGACGAGGGGAATAGCGGGAGAAAGAAGGGGGAGGTGCAAGCCAAGGAACGTGAATAGAGGATTCATGGGCCTGGACCATGGGGTGGGGATTGACTATGGGAGGGGGTGGGGCAGGGGAGATCAACGGGGAAAAAGGTGGGACAACTGTAATTGAACAACAATAAAAAAAAATAAAAATAAAAATAAAAAAAAAAGGTAGCATCTCTGTCCAAAGAAAGACACCATAACAAAATAGATGAAAGAATGAGTGAGATTACTTATAACCTCTAAAAGTGGCAAAGGGCAAGATCTAGAATATAAAAACAAAAGAACAAAAAAAACTTCTGCAAATCAACCAAAACTTTTTCTAAATTAAGACAGGAAGCCCAATTTAAAAACAGGCAAAGACTAGCAATAGGCAATTTACAAAAAAGAGAAGCTCAAACAACGAACTAGCATATAAGAGATGTTCAACCTTACTAATTGGTAATCAGAGAAATGTCAATTAAAACAATGAGATGGCACTTTAAACTCATCAGAAGGGCGACAATCAGAAAGGCAGATAATGTTAGATGTCAGTGGTGACATGGGCAGACAGAAACTCTTGTGCACCCTTGGTGGGAACATGTCCTGGCACAGCCATTCTAGAAAACATCATGGCAGAACACAAAACATTAACTCAAGGATCCCAATCCTCCGTCTGTATAGCCCAGTTATGCTAACTAACACAGGGTCCCGAGAGAGCATGTGCAAGGATGTTCTTTGGAACTTCATGTGTGGCCAGGAGGAGTTACAGACAAGCCACGGGTCTCTCCCCAGGGGAATGGATACATAGACACTGATGGAGGCACACCACATAATGCCCACGGCAGTTAGAAATCGTGGGCTAGACACGCATAGGGAGCAAGGCTAGATCTTCACAAGTGTTCAGTAAATACAGTAAGGAGCTGAATGAAATATATCATTCACTATCATTTATGTAAATTAAAAATACATATGCACACAAAACAACCCTACATATTTTATAAGAATCCATGCATATTTTAAGACATAGCAAACACATCAGAGTGGGTACTGATGGGGGAGGAAAACAATGCCTTAGGATTGGGCAGAAAGGGAGGAAAATGTTTAAATAAAATAAGAGGAGTCTAGCATTGACAGATGATCAAAAAGTGTCATGGTCTGAGGACAGAATTAATTCAATGTTATGCACCTGGGCTTAGGAGAAAGAGGAGGAGGAGGAGGAGGAGGAGGAGGGGAGGAAGAGGAAGCAGAGGGAGGTGAGAGAGGAGGAAAAGGAAACAAAAATACCCAACTGTGTCATCGACATGACTCAGGAAAACCATCCTTGTCACCTTTTCCTCTTCCCATCTTTCCTGGAACAAAATGTCATGAGCTATGAGGCTCAGTGGTCCTCAAATACAGGGAATTTTCCTCTTGCAAAAGTTTAAAGGACTCAATGCAGATCTTGTCCCCCAGAGGGATGCTAGCGAAAGTGAGGTCTGAACAGTCCGCTCTCCCAGAAGGAACTCACAGCGATGCTGCTGCCCGGGGTCCACAGGTAAGGAAGGGCTGTGGCAGACGTCTGATGGGCTGCAGATGGGAATAGCTTGTGTCCTGCCTTTCAAATTCTCCGGAGCAACCACACATTGGAGTGTGAGAATGGATCGGGCCAGGAACCCCAGCACGTTTACCCTCCTTCACCCACCACCCCTGTGCCCTGAAGGCCAGGTGGGCTCACTACAGGAGTACTGGGCTTCACGTCCCTAAAAGCCAAGCTGGCTTGGCCGCTGGGCGGGACCTCCTCTTGGACAAGGCTGAGATTAGTAACCTATTCTGATATCTCCGGATCATTTTTGTTTTGTCGATTAAAGAGCTTCCAAGTCCAGTATTACACAGACATGGTGGGAATCATGATCCCCCTTTTACAAGTAAGGAAATAGAGGCCCAGGAAGATGACATAATTCTCTCATGGTCACTTAAGTTGTAGAAGCACCACCAAGCCTGGAAAACTAGTTCCCGGGCTCTCAGGTCAAATTTCAAGACATCTATCAACTATATCAGAATGTCTTCCTCCCTGCTGCGGATCTGCTGCGAGTCAGCCCTTCTGGGGCTGCACAAATGACAAGGGCCAGGACCACACAGTCCCTGGGAGGAGGGCATGCCATCCTTGAGGTATCTGTTTTCATGCTAGAAACATTTTAACAAGGATTGAACATAAATCACTAAACTTTCACCTCCTCCTTATCCCCAAGCCACGCATCATCACCAAGCCCCACCCGATCTGTGCGCCTTCCTGCATCCTTGACCCCCCGGCCCTGAAACGGCGATCAAGGAGGCAATGAGGGTCAGTAGGTGGCAAGTGAGACTCAGGCTGGAGTGGCGCAGAGTCAGGCAGCCAGCCGGCACACAGACAAACCTCCTGGGGCCTGAGTCCACTCTACCGTGCTTGCTTGTCTCAGAAACGGCCATCAATCATCCACACCAAATGGCCGCGCATTCTCTGATAATACACTTGTGCCTCAAATGGTCAAAATTTCAAAGTCTCTGCTTTCTCCCCTCAAAGTTACAGCTGTCACACTCGCTTCCTTTCACTCAATAAATACATGTAGCTACTTAATAATGGAACTTACTCTATTTCCTATGTGAAAACCTAGAAGATGGACACAATTTTTTGGAGGTACCTGGATTATAATTGCACTTAATTGAGTGTAAATTAGACACTGGCAGGGAGGAAGGCTATTTGTGCCGCAATATGGGCCCTTATTTTCTGCTCTAGACAACACGGGAGACGCTCAAAGAATTCCTAAGAGTCATCCTCGCGCTTTCGGTAATTTAACTATACATACATTATTTTTAGCATCATAAAAGTTCCTTATAATGATGCTTTTCAAGGATAGGACTGACATCCTCTTAGAGATCAATTCAGTTTAAAATTTTCCAAAAATACACAAACAAATAGGCAGAACATGAAAGGCAATTTCCAGTGTTGAGATGCTCTGAAAGAGGAGGGCCAGAGGTTAGCCCCTAAACCACCCAGGACTTTGTTCTCTGCGGGTACAGCACCCCGCTACCTTTAGGGTGGGCAAGGCACCCTTCTCCGCTGTTGGGTTTGACATGGGCTGCACTGGGGCTCCTGGCAGCTGCCCGGCATCTTTCTCTGATGGGTTTTGTGGCGAGAGCCAACAGGACTCCCAATTTCCCCCTGAAGAATGGCCCCTTAGAGCAGGAGAGTGGTGCCTCCGGTATTTAAAAATCCACGTGAGTGTGGAAGCAAGGGCTGGTGGGGGCTAGCTATCTGCTGGGAATTTCACCATTTAAGCGACTAAGAAACTGAAGAGCTCTGGGGTGGGGGAAGGCGCGACAGCAACGGGAAGCGAGTTGTTTCTGGTGCACCCCCTCATTTCCTATGTCCTCAAAGTGCCCACTCAGTCGTCTGTATAACCCCACCACATCTCCCAGGATCCCATCCCAATTCGCTCAAACAAGCCACCCCAGTACATCCCGCCCCGCCCCCACCTCACCCCGTCCCACCACGACACGTTCACCTCTAGTCTGCCAATTGTGATGGTCCCATTCCATGTCACCCTAAAGGCACTCATCCCGTCCTATCCCATCCCATCCCTACCCAATCTAACCACCCACCCCATCCTAACCTAGTCAATCCCCCGAATACTCTATATCCCGCCCTCTCAATCCCACCCTAAACCATCATATTATACTCAATCCTATTCTACCACCCATCTCAATTCATGACAATTCATTCTGTCTATCCCATCCCAATACATCCTAATCCACTCTTGATCCTACCCCACTCAATCCTTCCTACTTAATCTCAGTCCATCTCAAATCATTCTATTTCTCCAATCCCACCCCATCATATTCCATTACGTTCCCTCCCCTCTCATCTCCTGCTTGGCCAATGTTCTTCTTTGTGATTTACAAAGGGGCATGACCATTCTTCCTATTACATGAAGATACGTGAGAAAGCCAAAGAGTCTCACCCTCCCCCAGAGATCTAAGAGCTAAGTATGTACTTGGGTAGAAGAGGAAAAGAAAGGACACGGAATCTCCTTTTTAAAGAAGGGGTACTGAAAAGATAATCCAGGGGGCTGAGCTCTAAACAGCCCAGAAAGAAAATAAATACGATTTCCTTTGTTTCTCTTAACATACAAGAGCCAAGAAAAACCTCTTAAGAAACGCAAAACCATTTTCAGGTTGCGGAATCCCCACTAGGCATGGCCCGCCCTTTTTGCTTTCTGTTGGTCCAAAGGAGAGCCGAGTTCTATTCAAAGCCAGTGAAGCCTGAGATAGTGTCTCCATGAGGCAGAGGACTCTCAAATAATCCTCCACATGCAGGTTCATCCAGATGTTCCCCTGTCACAGTGGAAAATCTCTGCAGGCAGAGAAGGGGTGGTTGGGAGGCCATACCCCCCTCAAGGAATGAAACCCAAGGAGGGCAGTATCAGTGGCATTCTCCAACCTCTAGGGGGCGATAGAGGCTCCTCCCCCTTGACCACTCCTGGAAGAGACCTGGTATGGTGGGCTGATGGGCTGGGTGAGTTGGCAAGGATCTAAGGGCTGCGTTTCAGTGAGAAGAGCAAAGAGAAAAGACTCTTGGTGATGCACCTAGTGGCAGCCTGGAGTGGCATAGTGTTAGAACGGTTTCTCCTGGGGTTCGAAGAGGCCGGCGAAGACAGCAAGCAGTCAGTACTAGCAGTAGAAGTAGCAGTAGTAGAGGCAGCCTCTACCGTACACTGGTGCTAGCAGTGGGCACTGCGACAAATGCTCTCCGTGCATTAAGAGGAGGGGCCCTAGAGTCAGGTAGCCCTGAGGCTCCATCCTGCCTCCTTTACCTGTCAGCTCTACCACCTTGGGCAAATCGCTTAATTTCTGAACCTCAGTCTCTTCAAATATGACATTACAATGGTTGGATTGTTGCGTGAACTGAAAACTAATGGCTATAAAACATTAGCCAGCTATTATTAGTAAGATGCGGAAGGGCCTGAACTATCTCCCACCTGAGGACGGCCCTTCACCTCTCCCCACCCCTCCAAACCCCTTGCTTTGGGAAAGTCCAGCAGGGAAAGGGAGCCTTGAGTCCCAGAGAGCCGGCTGCTGGCCCTCTCAGCAGGTGTTTATTAAGAGTCTTCTGCGTGTTAAGATCTGAGCTACACGGCCCTGCCCGAGCTCACAGACCTTCAGGGAATAAAGACGGACTTCATCTCACTAAACAAGGCATTCCAGTATGCCCTCATGATGTTACAACAGGGGGAAGCTGGGGAGATCTGAGAGCCCACAGCAGAGCTCAGTCTAGCAGGGCGTTTGGGACTAGAAGCAAACCAAGGATAACTCTGCAGTCACATCCCAAGAGCGACAGTGGGGATGGGTGGACCGCGGCTGCTTAAGGAGCGGGAAGACTGGGATCCGGGCCTCAAATGCCCAAAGCAGCACAGCAAACCTGAGGAGGGGAGCAGTGGGTAAAGCAGGGCAGGGGCTGGGGGCCTGGGCAGAAGGACTCCAGGGATATCAGCCAGCTAGGTCCCCTTACTAGTCAGACAGCGGTGCGGTTATGAGTAAAGGATTTGGAGTCAGGCAGGCTGGGTTCAAACCCCGGCTTGGCCATTGACTTGTATAAATAAGTTCCGTGCCCTCTCTGAACCCACTTCTTCACATAGAAAATGGGGACACAAATAGTGCCGGCCTCACTGGATTGCTGTGAGATTTCAGTGAATAGATGCAAGTGCCTGGGATGATGGGAGCACATGGTGAGGACTTCAGCGAAAGTCAGCTATTAGCGTTACTCCCCTGGGTACCCAGATGCTTTCTGAGGACGGTGGGCGGGAGAGGACACGATGAGGGCACACAGGCTTCCTGGCTGAGTCCTTTGTCCTCCATGTTCCTGTGTCAGCCCCAGCTTCCACTTAAAGGGCGCCTTCGATGAGGCAGGTATGTGCCAGGCCTGTTGCATCTGTGACGCTAATCCTTCTCCCAACACGGGAATGACTTGTGCCTTTTGCAGGTGGGGAACCTAGGCCTTGGTGAGGTCTGAAGGTCAGCTGGTTCTCCAACAAGGAACACCGGGCTCTGCTGAGCCATCAGGTTCCCTTAATCTGCTGGGGTGACAATGACGATGAGGCAGATGCAGGTCAGACACACGAGTCAGGGGGCGCTGCCGAAGCCACCTGCTGGCCTCTTCTTGACACGCCCAAATCTTAAGTGTCCAAGACCCCAACAATCTGTGTCTCCAGTCCCCTTGACACATGCTCCATGCCTCATCTGCAACAAAGCCACACGCCCACCAGCCTGAGAGAGGGTCAGCACGGTCTGCTGTAGTCAGCTAATTTTTTTTTAAGACCATAAACCCACAGTTCAATTGCAAATGCAATTTCAAATTCATACCTTTGTGCTTGAGCAGTTAAATGCCTTCCCCTTTTAAGGGGTGGGCGAGTTGTATGCCAAGGGCTTGTTGTTGTAATGGTTCTGGAATATAAGGAGGTATCTTACCTGTCTATGACATTTAGTTCTGGGGCGGGGGACAACAGGAGACCAGGTGTCATTGTTATCTCTGGCTTCCTCAACACCTAATGCTATTTAGTTTTATTGGTCCCTTAAAAATGATCCAAAAATAGTTTAAAATCATCCACTGATTTAACAACCATCTATCAGACACCAGTTTATGTCTGGTTCTGGGCTGAGTGATGGAAATAAAAAAGAAATAAAGCACCGTCCCTGCCTTCAGGAAGCTCACAGTTCAGCAGGTGAGGCGGATAAATAAATACTTTAAATACAATTCAATTAGTGCAATCATCAAATGCTGGGTCTGGTCAGTGCTCTAGGCTGCAAGAGGCCTCGGATAACAAGCATTTAGGGAACGAGAAAAGTAGGGAGAATTCAAAAAAACCAGTATTTGAATTTTTTAAAGGAATGAAGTGGTTAGCAGGGGGAAAATCAGAACTTTGCTGGAACTCCTTATACTTATAGTTCAATATTACTTTTATTTTTGAATTAGTTTTAAGAAGATGGGAGGCCCTTCAGCCTTTTCAATGCTCACGGCTTCCGAATCCAGAGTAAAATAGAGATGTCTGAGAACAATTGAGGGTATGAAACTTACAGAATTTGATGGCTATCTGATAAGGAAGGAGTTGAGGATAATAGGTAGGTTTCTGTACTGGGTAACTGGGAGGCTGCAGCTATCATCAGCCTACATAGGGAATACTGCAGGCTCAGGAGAGCAGCTAATGAGTTTGCTTCGGAAAGGAAACACCTAGGGGAAGGTGTCCAAAAGTCGGCCAGATAGATGGGCGGTCTAGACCCAGAATTTCTGTGCGTGACAATGCCAGTGGACATATATCAGGAGAACCACCATGGCAGGAGGTCTCTGTGGTTGTGGAAGGGATGGACCTGGATGACCTCGGCCGGGGAGTGGTGAAGGAAAGTGAGGAAGAGCACAAGCACGGGCACTGCAGGAAACCATCCTTACGGGAGGAAAATAAGTGCTGCTGTAGGGAATGGGGAGGAACAACCAAGAAGCAAGAAAAAATCAGCAAAGCAGTGTCCCAGGAGCTCGAGGAAGCAAAGTTTTTAGAGGAGTAACCCAAAACATTCAAAATCAGAGAAGTAAAAGAAGATAAAGACAGAGGAAGGAAGGAAGGAAGGAAGGAAGGAAGGAAGGAAGGAAGGAAGGAAGGAAGGAAGGAAGGAAGGAAGGGAGGGAGGAAGGGAGGGAGGGAGGAAGAGGGAGGGAAGAAGAAAAAGAAAAAAGGAAAGCCGGCCACAGAAAGAAAGATTTGGCCATGAGGGTGGTCATCGGTGGTCTTTCCAAGAGAGTTCCAGTTCTGAGGATGGAAGGCAGACTGCGGGGAGTGAATGGTCAGAGAGAAAGTGAGCTGAAGACCCCTCGGAAGACAGCTGACTTATGAAAAAGGAAGAGAGATGGGATGGTGGCTAAAAGGTCAACAGGGCCAAGAAGTTTGGTCAGCTTATTCCGTGTTAAAGAGTAAAGCTGTTTATAGGCCAGGAGGAAACATAAGGAGGAAGAGTGACTGACCGGGGTTGCAGGGAGAGGAGGTCATCCATGGGCGGCCTCCGAGGAGGCTGGGGGCAGGGGAGGGGGAGGCCAGGCACAGATGGAAGGGGTGGAGCCACCGTCAAAGGCACAAGCGGGTAAAGAGGGGTTCCTTGTCAAATCCGTATATTCAATTTATCCAGTCATCCCTGGGCTAAGGAAGGGAGATGGTTCAGTCCTGAGTGTCTTTTAAAGTCAACAGTGTGAAAAGAACCAAAATGAATGTGCTTCCACTTCGAAGGTGCCAAATCCTGCAATCATCTGTCACCAAGTCCATTTCCAAATCTTTGTTGTTTGCAAGGCCAGACAGCACATCTAAATGCAGAGAAGGTTTAAAAAGAAATGCACTGGGAGCACTGGAAGCTCAGGCAGGCCTGCCGGAGAGCAAGCACTTCTCCCCCAAATCTTTCACCAACACCACCCCAACTTCCCTGCTAACCAAAGAGCTTCCGGCAGATGATCTCTGCAAGGCAGGATTCCAGCAGCGCCCAGCAGAGTGCAAGCTCCTGTGTGTGGGCCTTTTTCTCTCCCGAGGCATGCTATACTCTGGGGCCTGGGACAAATCTAGCTAGAAAAATAGTCCAATCACACTAGGCGCAACTCAGGCCGCCTAAGCCTGAGCAGAGCCACACCTGGACAAACTGCTGAAAGGCCTGACAGCCAGTAGCAGGGGTCCCCTCACCGCCTGTGTGGCAAGTCTGGGGAACCAGCGGCGTCGATGCGAACAGCACAGCTACCCGGTGGGTGTGGGTGTACGTGAGGCCACAGTTACTAGGCGCGTGCACCGCGGGCGCCCCTCTCTGGGTGTCAGCGGCTATGACTCCTAGGAGGACCCGAGAAAGTCCGGTCAAGTAGGGATGGGAGAGCTGGGCTGGCTCAGCGCCCTCCTTGACCAGCCACCCTAACATTCCCAGCTAAGGAGCTGGCGACGGGGTCTGCAGGGACCCACTCACAAGATCTGGAGCCCAGTGTGGGTCGCAGAGCTTGCCAGGGAAGGGGCGCACTTTCCAAGAAGGGGGCACTGGGATGCTGGAGTGGCCAAGGCAAAGCCTTCAGAGGTTCAATCGGTGGTTTAAAACAAAACAAAAATCCAACACAGCTCCAGGCCGGAGGTGCCCTGTGTCCAGGCCTGGGCAGCAGGTGTCACGGGTGTCAATCCCAGGGCTAAATGAAAATGCGGCCCCAGGCATAGCCCGTTGGACCTGTCTCCACCCCGGCACCCTGGTCTCCTTTCTAGGCTGTGGCTAGAGCTGAGTCTCAGAGGGGTGCAGGGGATAAAACAGGAAGGCACCAGTCGAGGCCAGTCCCCACTTGGGGGCCGGGTTCTCTCTAAGGGCCGTGTGCCTTCCCTGGTCCACAGGCTGCAAGCCAGGCACCCGAGAAGTTCGGGACTCGTCGCACCCGCCAGGTCTGCCCCCCTCCCAGACTTGGTCGCCAGGAGCAGGTCCCGCCGCCCGCGCCGCCGCTGCCGCAGCCCCGGCGCTCGGCTGCAGCAGGGCGCGGGAAAGGGCACTTTGGCGCGGAGTGGGAACCGATGGGAAGGTGGCGGCGCGGAGCCTGACGGCGACACTCCCTCCCCAGCCCCGGAGCACAACCCCCACTCCCGCCTCCTAGTCGCTCATCACCCCCAGCCCCCACCTGAGTTCTCCGGCAAAGCGTGCTTGGGGCACCCCCCCACCCCCAGCTCTGGGCCCGCGCCCACCGGACCCCCTCCAAGCCTGGAGCGCGGAGGGAGGAGGACTCTTGGGGAAGGGGATGGCGGCCGCAGTCTCGGGGTGGCTCCGGCGGGGGCGCGGGCTTCCTTCGAGAGCAAATGGGCGGGGGCAGGGCAGGACAGACCCTTGCAGGCCCCCGGACGGGTGTGTCTCCCAGAATGGGGAGGTAGGGGGAGGGCTCCAGGAAAGTTTATCCGGGAAAAGCCTGGCATCTTGGGGGCTGGAAGACGGGAGAAACTGAAGCCACGGTTCGTGTGCCCCGCAACCCCTGGCGGGGATGTCTCTCTCCCAGGCCCTCACACCGGCCGGATCCGGCCAAGTTGCGGCTGGGTTTGGGGGTAGCAGTGAGGGGGAGGGTGGAGGTGCGGACACTGTTGGGCGGGGGGAGGCTGGGGTTGAGCGTAAGGGTGGGCGACTGGGAGGGTAGAAGGTTAAGAGGAAGGGTGGGGAAAGGAACGGGGACCCGGTCCGGGTGAGGGTGGGGCGCGCGGCGGCCGCCGGCTCCCCAGCGCGGCCGGACTTACCCGCGGCGGCCGAGGCACTGAGCAGCCCCCAGCCCAGCAGCAGCAGCAGCGGCGACGGCGGTGGCAGCGGCGGGCGGCCCCAGCGGCTCCCAGCGCCCGGCACGAGCGCGGAAATCCCGGCTTCGCTGCGAGCCCTCCCCACGGGGCAGCCGCAGCGCCCCTGCTTGCGTCCCCGCGAGCGCGGCATGGCGCGGCCGGCAGCGCCGAGGGAGAGGCTCCGCTCGCCGCTGAGGAGAAAGGAGGTCAGGAGAGCTCTGGAGCTTTTTTCTCCTCGGAAAAAATCCCGGTACGCGGGAGC